>PVIC010002481.1:7709-77240 GCA_004025085.1 Thryonomys swinderianus
TCCTATAGAAATATTCCACTCTATAAAAGCTGTCCTACTTTCTAGAACTCATTTGCATCTACAGGTGTTCATGCCAAAGAGAAGATCCGGGAATTGTCTATCTGTGATCTATTGATTTCACTTATTAGTATATCCTCCAGATGTCTCCATTTGCACCTAAATGGATTGATCTTGTCATTCTTTATGGCAGAGTAATATTTTAATTGACCTTTAATGGGTTTTTATTTCTCTGAGTAAATGTATTTATGTTTCTACTACTATTATAGAACACTTTCATTTTTTGGAGAATATAGGGTGGACAGAGCAAAAAGTTATAGCTGCTTTGATGGTGGGAATAGGTACATCTTCAGACCTCTGTCTTTCTTTTCTGACCTCAGATTATTTTTCCTCCTCGTTCCACATATCTCTGTGAGTGATCTAAATCTCATGTCAGTTTTTTAAGGGGAATATCATCAATATAATTATATTTGCTGTTCTGAAACTCAACAACCAGCCTCTGTGGTCTAACTTTTCAGTCTTGCAAGCTCCGGGATGCTTCCACATCACTAATCCCAACTTCCCATGATGCTCATCACACACAAGCCCACGTACGACGTTGCTACCACTGTTGAATTCACATATGGAGGGGCTGGTGTGAGCTCTCCAGAGCGAAATTGAATGTTGACGCAGATAAAGCTTGAAAGGAGTAAAGTGAGCATTTAATTAGGGGGTTGCTGGCATCTGTTCTCTGGCATTTCATTTTAGCTTTATTGTACTATTTAACTGTGAAGATCTATGCCACTGAAATAAATTACAGAGATAAGAAACTTCCCACACTTCCCGAAGCACTTGTGATTTTAGAGCAGGACTTGGTCTTGGCCACCCGCATGCCACCCAATGAACTGTCTGAGTTCATTCTCTCTCCCTGCTTTGTGTCTGGTCCGTCCTAGCTACTCAACCACATCACCTCTGAGTGACGCTTCTTCCCCGGGCAGAGCTCTGGCCGTAACCGACATCCTTTCAGTAAGGAGTGAGAGGAACACGGAGGCCGAGCGCCATTCTGCCCACTCTCACCCCTGACTGTTACTTGGATAAAGGGCCAGGGCGGGGAACCCACTGCCCGCAAGGTCAGTTCTGGGGTGAACACTGTAAAACAAGAGGATTCACATCCTAGGTCTAAACACTGAAACTGTAAAACTTTTTGGAAAGGGACAAGGAGCGACCAGCATTAAAACCAGGGCCAAAAAGCTGTTACAAAGAAATCTAACAACTCAAAATTGTTTTTAAAAAAGAAAAGGAAAGAAAAAGCGGATGAACTCCACTTTAGCCTTCTGAGCCATTTCATCATTTTAGGAGACTGGCATCCTCAGTTCTTTGAAGAAAACACGAATTTCAAGTTTTTCAGCCCCTAGAAAAAGTCACATCACCACTGTATAGCTAGCTGCCTTAGTGCCTGATTTTCCACTCCACTGTGGCTTGTAACCTCTAGGGGGCGCTGCCTCAAGCGTGTGGGGGCGTCACAAGAGTAAACTTTGACTTTATATTGTCACTTCAGCCTGTGGAAAAGACATGCTTCGTGGATAATTACTTCTCACTCATCATTTTGGATTAACAGTATTGTAAACCTTCCAATCAAATTCATCTGTTCCTAACAAGGAATTTCTGACTAAACAGGGAAGGTGGCAGAGAGGAAGTCCAACCACCTGTGCACCACGCAAGTTCACCAGCATGTCCCTCCTTTGCCCCCACAAAGTGTTTGAAATAAGCCCGTCATCATTCTTGATGTCTGAAGTGCTTTTGAGTCCACTGAGGAGAACAGAGTGACAGCAACCCAGGAGAGATCGAGTCCAAGGTCGGCCTTGCTGGCCACAGTGTGGTAACTTGAATGGAGACAAAAATATATTCAGCTTGGCAAAAACGGGACAGCAAGTACTCAGCCATATTTGTTATTTTTAGCTTTCTCCCATGTGACAATTAGAAACTGAAAGCAACTTGCCGTGTCACCCTCCCTCCCTGAGTGGACATCCAGGCACGGTCCCCAAACTGTACGAACACAAGGCACAAAGCTTGCGCTCAAATGACTAGTAAGATCATAAACAGGGAAGTAAACAACTAAAAAGTTAAATAAATAATTCATTTCTCCCTCTAGCGTCCTCCCTACGGCCAACCTTAAAATACTGCTTGTAAGGCATAATACCTACTTCAATCACATCAGCGGCTGATCGTTAATTGCTTCAGAAAAAGACAATATTTTCTCCATCCTCTTTGGAGTTCGAATGTGAATGGCGAAGCAAAAGAGAGTGAAACTGAGTGAAACATGAAAAGCTTGATTTGTTAGGACCCCTGCTGCCTGACAAGAGATCAAAGCTCAGAGGGAGGCTGTAAAACAGCCGAATGCACAGCGCTGAAACACGGCCTGTGGCAGCTGCTCTGGGCACTTGCTCGCAACCCAGGTGTGCCTCCAATTCCTCTCCGCCAGCGGAATCTTGGGAGCGGCTACCTCTCCTCTTCCTTCATTATTTCCGCGGCAGTCACGGAGGAGACGCGCACTCCATCCATCACAATGCACAAATTCACAGTGCGCAGATTCAGCACCGGCCTAATTAAAGCTTTTCCTTTCATTTGTGGAGATAATTAGACTTTCATCTCACCAGGAAGCTTCAGAAAGATCTATTTCTTTCTTCAATAAAAGCTACATCAAACAAAAGCAGATTTTAATCGCCTTTTCTTTGGGGCATAAGTCAATAATGAAAGATGTCATGGGTAACAAAAAATTTGTGTGCAGGAAAAAGAGGCGAAAAAAAAAAACCCGCCTAAGCAATGTTCTTTAATTAACATCATGTTTGCAAACACCATTAATTTCTCTCATTAAAATGATTTTTATCTGCAACTGATTGTTGATAAAACAATCGATTTGAGCATCTCATCTGTTTCACCGCGACGCAAGAACCCATCTGCTGTGTTGTGCAGCAGTAATCATGCAGGCTGTTAAGCAACATGTGAGAACAATAAAAAATGCATGCGTGTGTGTCAGAGATTGGGGAGGCCGACTGCACGGTAAAGCCACCTTTCCACAGGACACGTCTGAAAAATGACTGGGTGTCAAACTAAAGGACAAAGCATCATAAAGATCAGAAGTGCATAAATAAAAACACAAATTAAAATGTGCAGGCAGAAAAGGCTCCATCTGTGTTTAGGAATCATTTTGTAAACAGCTTCTGAAAAGGAAGTCAGGGAATTTCGATGCATTTAATAGTGTGCTATTGGCTGGCATGATGTAATTTTAGATGACACATGTGTGACTGCCTACTGTAGAAGACAGTTTTAGTTTTTCCAAAGAAAGACTCTCATTCTGAATACTTTCTTTCCAAAGTGTTGATCTTAGGGTCCCCCCCCCAGTGTTAGCCCTGTGAAAATTAATACTTCTGTGAGATATGCATGCACCAAAGACAGCAGGCTTGTTGAGTATATAAGAAAAGTGTAAGACTAGATATCATGGAATCAGGACAAAGTAACAAAACTTATGTCTGTACAAAGATAAAGGATTTCCACAGACCCACCTAGAAAAAGAAAACTTGGCTTCTGAGAGGGAATTCCAAGGTGATCTGATCCAAATTCGCATCCCTTCTCTTCTGATGCTGTTGAATTTTGCCTGTTGCCACTTGAAAAATTCCAATGAAAATGATATGAACTGTGAAATACAGAGTTTGTAGTGGTTGTGAGGATTCGAAGGTCTTCTCAGTCTTTGGAGATTTTGTCTTTTAGAGCTATTTTAGAGTTTTCTTCATGATGGACTCTCAGTACTCAAAAGCACGTTTAGTTTGTCCCTAGCCCTTTTCCTGTCATAATAAATACCTAACCCCTCCAAATTATTTAGATGATAACTTTCCCTGCTTTTCTCAGGATCTTAGTCTTTCTGTCCTGAGTATATTCTGGAGACTGATTTTTCCCATTTAAGGTACAGCATCCCGAAAATCCCCCCTCCTTCCCAGATGTAAGCACAGCTGGGATAATGAAGCACATCATCATGAGGAATAGTCAAATATTTCAAATGGGGTTTACTTTTCTAGAATACAGTGGTGCTTTGGTAAGAAATAACAATGATGATGGGCTAGGGATTTAGCTCAAGTGGTACCGTGCCAACCTTGGATACACAAGGACCCAAGTTCAATCCATAGTATTGGAAAAAAAAGATGTTCAACCAAACAGGTATCTAAACTTTCTGGGACAGCTGCAGTTGATAATTCTCAGGAGAAATAATGACTTCCATTGACACAATAACTTAGAACAACTGATGTATGTCATTATTGACATAAAATAATACATTTGTCTTCAATATCCTATGTTTTAAGATCTGCTAGGATGGGAAATTTCTAATGATACACCAAAGTAATTAAAAATTAAATTTTTGTCAAATCACCTATATTTCTATTCCTCAGATGCTTGACTTATTAAACGAGTACCTGAAAATTGACAGAAGTAGGTATTTTAGTGTCTCACAGATCCAGACAGATATGGAAGTCTCCCTATTTGTTAGTTTTAGAAGGTAAGGTTGTACTTTTTGCTGAAAGTTTCATAATATCTGATTTTATAAGCAAAATACAGAAATGTAGTAAAACCAAGTTGAAGCAGTTGTTAGATTTTCCTAATTGAATTTCTGCTATGTTGCAAAATTCTTTGTTTTGGGGTCATTAGATGTAGACAGCTGAAGCCTCTGGTTAATTTTCTCAGTGAAATAAAAATAGACACATTCTTCACACAGCCTATCCTATTAGATGTTTCAGAAAACCCACTAAAATAAATGCAAAGTCGTGTTATTATTCACGGAAAAGAAAACAGTGCTGTGGTGTATTACTGCAAATTTACCCTTTTTCAAGGTTTAACACAGAAAATAATAACTTTGTGAGAAAACAAAAAGCCAGATATCAAGAACTGTTCAAAGAAAAATTAAACTCAATCTTCGCACCTACAAAGGGTCGCTGAATGGTATTATTTACTGTTGGGGGCCAAGGTTGCAGCTAAAAAAAAAAAATGTCTTTTCAATTATCTACTCAGGATGCTCGGCCACACCTGCTGTCTGCTAAAGCTACCAGCATTTTAACAATTTCTTCCTGTTGGAAGAGCAAACAGTGCCATTTCCAATGAGAGTGCTGTCCATTAGCCCGCAGATGAGAAGCGCTGCGAAGTGGTGCTGGCGTTCCCTGGGGAATGGGCTCCTCGCCGCACACCTGATATGGAGCAGAGCAAATTGGTGTCTCGAGGTCATTTCAGAAATCAGATTATGTGCATGACAACACAAGGCACCGCTGCTATGCCATCTGCCTGGCCCACACCTGGCATGTTTAACCCCTCGTGCTTTTCCCAGAGTCCAATCAGCGCGTTGTCTGAAGCCAGCCTCCCAGGCTCCGTCAGACAAAGGTCAATTGCATGTCATCGCTCGGGCTGCCGAGACCAAGTCAACAAATGTATGAGGTTGGGAGAAATTAATATGATTTAGCAAAATATACGACCGTGTGACGCTTCAGTGCGCTTTCGGGGCTTGTCTTCGTCTCTTTACTGTGGCAGAAAGTTGTCCGAAATACCCCCCCAAACAAGAAGCTTTGCCCAGTTTGGGTGTGGACTGGTATTTCAAATTATAAGTGAATTTTGGGGAGTTAGGGTCTTAAACTGCATTTCCCAAGTAAATACACAAGGTGGTTCAGTTCCAAGTTTTCCTCCCAGGGCTCTTTAGCCTCTGTAATTACAACTGAACTATTATTCTGATGGAGTCCCCTTGAGTTCTGAGTCTTGAGACCGGGAGGCTTTGTGGTGGGAAGGCAGGAAGAAGCCGGTGACGAAGCAGTGTCAGGAAAAGAGCGAGTGTTAGAGGGGACAGAGAGGAGGAAGAGACATTTTCTTCTCTTTTATGCAGATAAGCAGTTCAAACTAGCGTCGTCACCTGCGTTTCTTCCCCCAGATCTGGTCCCTTACTGTTGGGAGACAGGACGGGCGAGAACAAAAGGGGGGACACTCACAAGAGGGGAAAGAAAAGGGCCAGTGCGAGCCGTGGCTCCCGCGGAGGGCGCTTCTGCCGTCGGGAGCAGCTGCAAAACGGTCGTGAGTCATCTGAAATTCGGAGCTTTCTGAGGCAGCAGCGGCTTTCGTTCAGGACGTCGCACTTGACTGAGAGGGCCACGGGGACGAACCATGAACGTGTCTGGGTAACGCTCTCCAGGCCCCTGCTCGAGTACTGCTCAAGTGTGGAGCAGGTAACGGAGAGGACAGTTAAGGCACAGTGCCAAAGCGGGGCCTGCTTTGTCACTAAAACCTCGGATTAACAGCAGGAAAAGTGGAAATGCTGCTGGCACTTAGAAAAGAATAGGAAATAAACAGTGTACTTCAGGACTTGGAGACATTTCCAGCCGAGGACCGCCTAGTTTCCGAAGGGCCCCACGGCTCCGTCAGCACCCCGCAGCAGGTGGGCAGCCAGTGCGGCTGCTGCCCTCAGACGGGAAGGGGAAGAAAAGACTTCGGCACGAAGATCTGGCCGAGAACCCCCGGCAGGGGACAGCGTCTTCCTCCTCCTCGAAGCCCCTCACTCGGGACACGCTGACGTTGAGTAGACAAAGTTTTCTTCTGCACGTTTGTCAGCAGCAGGTGGGTACCGAGGGGTCTCAGCCTGAGCGGCCCATCGCTGCCGGAGGGATCTTGCTGCTCCCTCTGCGCCCCAAGAGTCTGCGGGAGAAGGAGCCGAGCTGAGGCGAGCTTCACACAGGATCCACTTTAAAGAGAGTCGGGCCCCTGCATCTTTCCAGGTCGGTGTCGGCGGATTATTTGAGCCACTTGCTTTCCAAGCCACCAGTGAGAAATGGGGGAACGCGGGGAACGGTTGTCCACAGGGCGTGGCGTCTGCTCCACGGATGGCCACACCTGCATCTGTGTTCGAGTTTCAGAAGCGCCTTCGGGTTTTAACAGGAACCGGGAGGTCAGAGAAAGGCACGTGGTGCCGGGTCCCGACCAGGGAGGGCCCCGGAGCAAATCGGGGCTCTAGGGCTGTGTGACCCGAGCGTCACACGCGGTCACTACGGCACTGGCCGGGGCCTCGCTCTGTGCGCGGGGTCAGGGCTGGTGCTCCGCCTCTCCGCGAGTCCCCCTGACACGCGCGGGAGCCCTGGGAGGACTGAGCAGAGAGTACACAGCTGCTCTCACCCTCTTCACTGCCCACAGTCTCTCCTCCTGAGAACATCCTGCACTAGTGAGCACCTTTGGCGCAGTGGATGCCCAGCGCTGACACCTCCTCTTGGCCGGACACACGGGTTACACGGGTTACAGCTTACAGCAGAGTACAATACTGGTGTGTATTCTGTGGACTTTGACATACATATGCTTATAAATAGGCATTGTAATGTGCATTTAGGGAGTGATGCAGAGGAAAAGAAAGGCCTGAGTGCCTAGTACCCATGCAATTTGAGAAAAACAAAATTGGAAATCTGGAAGTCACAGATGCAAAGAGCCGGCTGCGTTACAGAGGGGCCCGAGCCCCGCAGCGGGACCCAGGCTCTCCTGGTCCTCCCCCGCTGGCTCACGTCAGGCTCGCCCTGTAGCTCGCGCTGTCTAGACTATGTCATCTGTATTCTCACACATTCTCTTTGTATGTGATTAACTGACTTGCCTCGTCTATTTATTAAATTGCCCATTTCCCACCATGGAACTCAGCACTTTCTTGGGTGATATTTACAGCCGTGAGTTTGTCTGTACTCAGAAGATTATCAATTCTTGGACTATTGTTGAGAAATGCTTTTCAGGCTTGGCCCTGGGGCAGGAAACTCCCCTTCAAAGGGCTAGGACGCCTCCCTGGTCTCCACTGCTCCTGTGTCCTAATGCCATCCCTAACATCTGCCTGCTCCTTGCCACCTGCCACCACCAGGATGGGCACGCACGGTGCCAACCCTTTAAGTTGCCACTTGCAGCCAAGTCCCTAAGTCGTTTTATGCTGTGGTAATTTCTTTTCTTGGGTTGGCCCACAGAGGGCAGCTGGTGACTCTGTGAGGTGGGCAGGAAGCCAAGCATGGGCAGGTGGGCAGTCAGGTCATTAGCTGTGGGCCACACGGCTAACAAGTGCCAACAAGGCCTCAGGGGGGTGCCAAAGGTGGGGCCGGTGTTTTCTCTCCTCTTCCCAACTTGCCAAGCCAGCTCTGCATATTTAGATCTGTCTCTAAAATGGGATCTACCCCCAAGGACTCGTGGGAAGTCAGGTCTGGCGGGCGTTAGGAATGTAAAAGACACCCAGACATGACGAAGAGGCGATGCAGAGTGCTTCATTTCTAACCTTCACTGAGCAAACAAAATATGCATTTCTGAGTGGAGGATCTGTGTACTGTTATCTGTAAAAGCAAGTGCAAATGAGACCAAACAGAAGATAGGAAACCCGTGCATATGGTATTGCTAAGTGCACATTTGAGTGTACTAAGTAAACCAGGGAAGACGCTGCCTTGCTGTTTCCTTTCTGCCTATATTTCTTGGTAATGTACAATTAGCATCTGATTTACAAAATGGAAGCACAAGAAATTGATAGAGTGTAAACATCTCAAGAGTATGAATATCTGATTGATGACACAGAGAGATTAGCCTGTCCAGACACTGTCTTTTCAACCATGGCCACGCTGTGCCTGACAGTGGCCAGTGGTGCATGCTCGTGCATGTGTTTAGGAGATAGCTACTTCAGATAACCTCAGTTATTTTTGCTGTGTAGAGTGGCTTTTGATTCACCAAATGTTTTGGTGAAAAACAGTCTGTTAAGAGAAACGTAATCCAAAATGAGTAACACCGAATACAGTGTTTAGAAAGCTGTGTTCAAGTAGCACCATGGGTCTCAGTTTCTACACTGTATGGCTTCTACTAGTTTTCTTTTTACATTTATTCCTCCCAAAATAGAAGAACCTGTCAGAGAAGTGACCTGTCCTACAGCTGACAGATGAAAGAAATGAGACCCATTCTAGTCCCAGGCAGTCCTTTAGTTTTTTTCCTAAGATTTTTTAATATACAGTGGTGACCACATTCTGACTTTGTGGCTCCATGTGTGTCTCCTCCTATAAGGCCTCCTTTCTGCTGTCCAGGCTATTTCTGGTAGGGTCCATGAACATATAGGACTAAAGTACACAAACCCCTGGGCACTAGTCTATAGCTAGTATAAGCCATAGGGAGACATTTTAAAAGTGATATTCTAGCTCTTTTCTCGGTCTTATACAAAAGCTTATAATACTTGTCTCCTCCTGTCTGTTATCATTCATGGCCACCAACCACACAGACTTATGATACTACATTGTCCTTGTGAGCTTCAAAAAACTGGTCACCTAGAATTGTCGTGAAATTGTTATAAGAATTCTCTGTTGCATACCTTCCATTTGGATAGCAGGCTTTACTGCTGAACTTAATTGTTGGCTAGAGATATGACATCTATTTCTACACACATGGAAAGTATCCCAAAGTATTATATTTACTTTTAGGGTTCTAAATTTAAGTTAAAGTCAAAATAGTGGGAGGGGCCCTGGGGAATTGGTGATGGTGCTCTATTTTTTTCTCGTCATCAGGCACCAAAGAAACATCTATTTCTAACCGTGGATCACGTTTCCCCACAGATGCACATGGACCAGTGATGGAACCATCAGGATGGAAAGGGCCCTTTGGCCAGATTTTCTAAATTATAAGTCACAAGTCTTGATAGGAACATTGAATCTACCTAGGAAGACACAATAGCATTACAAATTACAGCTGTTAAACTTGACTAGCACGTAATATATGAGTGAATTATATGGGATAAGGGTGAGCGTGTTTTATGATCATTTTATTTCAGTTGCCTAAATCTCAGTATGTGGCTATTCATAAAGTGTAGTTTCTTCCTTACTGTGAGTCACAGTAAGAAAAAAAAAAGTTACTATCTATACACTCCACTAGTTAATATTTGATAATTAAAGCTTACTAGTTAATAGTAGAATACACTCCTTGTCTGCCTCCTTTTGATAGGTTTGCCCTTCAACATCAGTGGTGTAAATTTGTTCCCAGTTCTATTTTCAGCTCAAATGGAACAGTCGATTCTTCTGGTGAGAAGGAATAAGCTGTGTCTATACCCCACGAGGTGCTAGCTGTGGCTCTGTCTTTTGGATTGCTGCAAAGTAAATGCTTTTTCCCCCAGATGCTAAGCCTTTTAGCATTTTACAATCACTCTAATTTTCCCACTGAATTTTATCCTTGGTATTTGCCTCAGCGGCTTCACATGTAGCATCTTTTATAACCCACTTAGGCATCTCACACCTCTTGCCTACAAGCAGCAAATGTGTAAACACCTTAACGACGTGTTTAGAACTGAATCCACCCCTCGGAATGGGGTTATAAAGGGAGTTTCATCTGCTTTATTTTGATGTCATGCCCCTATTAATGCAATGGAAAAATATATTAACAGTTTGGGCTTTATCAGACATCTGAATACTACTAATATATACTCAACTAAAATGTAATGTTCACAGACATATTTGCAAATCCTTACTGATTACAACCTAAAATTTTCTTAATTTTTGTGAGAGGGAAAGAACACAGGCTTGAAGGCTACAATTCTTTTGCTACAAGGAATGTCTGTTGTTCAAGTCTGTACTGGTCTTTTTGAACATAGATACCGCCATGCTCTAAATTTTTCTTCACAGATTTACCTTACCTACAAACTTGAGAAGCACACTGTGTATGTATTTAAGGCCCTGACTGAAATTTTGAGGAAGGAAAAGAGTAACCATTTTTAATTGTGGTATTGCATAAGTTATTTTTGAGTGCACTGTGCAAAATACTATTTTCTAAAGAAAAAAAATATTACAAATGATCAGGTTTCTAGACCTTCCATTTGGTCTCTGCGCCCCACCTACCAGTGAGGAGGAATAACATTCATTAAACTTAGTTTTTATAACCAACAAGAGACATGGAATGTAAATAATGGAAAGCAAGAAGTGTAGACTGCAGATTTATTATTTGATTATTAAAATAAGCAAGAAAATAAATTTACTTATTGAAGCTTCAATACAAAACAAGTTACTTCTCTAGTTTGATTTTTTCCCTAATGGATCCCTTTGGCACTTTTCCCTCCCCAAGAGACTGAGCTATATGCTTTCTTCATTTATACTTTAAACAATATTTATCCGGTACACCTGTGTGATCTGCTATTATTTACCCTTTTTTTATTTCTATCTTTTCCCCTTCATCCACCCCTCTGACCACCTCAATTATGAAGAGATAAGGCTAAAGCAGAAACTCAGGGGAGAGAAATATGTGTACCTGCTATGACCACTGACCAGAGCATTGCAAAGCTCATGAAAAGAGAGTGATACTGCATTTCATTTTAATCTTGCTCATGAAAGAGCTGCTGTGAAAGATGCAATCTTTTTTCAAGATCCAGTAGCTAAGTGACAAGGAGTGGATGCATTTATATGTGTCCCTTATTAGAACAAAGATTAAATGTGTATACGTGCATATTTGTATCTGTATCTCTAACACATCGTCTGTTCTAAAGTAAAGTACAAAACCCTACAAAATGTCCCTCAAATTTTAAATTCTTCATTCAAGATATCTGTCATGGGAAAAAATACATAGAAAAGCCTTAACATTTCGGTGGGTACGTAGGAGGTGTCATATAAATGCCATTTATAATTGGAATCTAAAATATTGAATCACTCTTCAATGAACCTTATAAATAATAGTAATTTCTCTGTTTGTAGAAGGCTAGAAATTTTTACTGCCCACAAGTTTGGTAGATCAACCTTTGATTATCAAGATACAATTAAAGTATAAGGGTAATATGTGTCATTTATCCTCAGGGCTTATAAGTATAAAAACAGTAACACACTGTGAAAGTAATGGTAACACTTAGAGGTCCCATTATTATTAATTCATTTGACATTCACTGTAATCACACTGGTCTTAATGAATTCATTTGGCATGTGCATATTACATGTACTTTCAAACACACTCCATTATAAATCAGTACTAATGAATGTGTTGAACTAAGGTAAACTATGATTTCTTTTAAAGGAGTATTTAAAATCATACACTGAAAAGTTACAGATTGACATTTAAGTTTGATGGCAAGAAATAATCTAAATAAAAAGCAGTAAAATAATTTTATGTTGTCATAGAAACCTATTTACCTACATTTTAATTGCATGTGGCTTGTGAGTAAAGGTGCTGCTAAAAGCAATACCCTTAAATGGATATAAATATGCACAATATTCAGAAAAAAATAAGGTAAGATAAATGAACAGTGAGGAAATTCTATCATAAGGTTGCAGGAGCAATAGATGCTGAAGGAAAGTATTGAGTAGTTTTCAAATATCACACAGTTAAATATTTACTTTTGTCCATAAAGTAAATAGGCAGTATTACATATGGAAATTGGCCTGTTGTTTTGCTCCTCATGTCTAGTTTTGTCTACTCTTTTAATTTTTTTTCCTTGGGCTTGTTCAGATTTGTCTGAAACCTCATGTTCATTTTTGTGACAGCTTTAAGTGATCACAAAACATGTTCAATACCTGCTCATTAATAACCAGGTCTTAATATCTGGGGTATGCTATTTTCTGATCACTTGGTCAAGCTGCTTACTGATGTTTTTCTAGCACTTGCTCTGAATTTGTATGGGTGATATTTTATGCCGCAAAATACACAGTAAGTACTTCAAGAGTTATGTTGTGTGTGAGAGAGTGTATGCTTCTGTTTCTTACCCTTTCATAATGCCTGGGATATTTGGAGAGGGTTATTTTCTAGCTTTTTGTTGATTCCATATTTCTTATGTAACAACTTGTGTTAACAATTTGTCTCCAGCACACCCCTTAGATCCAGTCCAAAAATCTCTCTTCACTGCTAACCTACTGCATCCTCTCATTCTTCTTCAATCCGATTTTATTTTTATTCCACATCAACTTTACATACAGAAGTTCAAAGTTATACAGCACTGCTAAGATTTCCATCTATCTTCAAACAAACTCACACTTCTGTTTCTCCTTTATTTACTAAATGTTTGCACAAGACTTGCCCTCAGAAGTTAACAGGTCTAGTGTTCAAATAAGCAGTTTACAGTTTTTCTCTTCTGGGATGAAGAGAAACAAATGACGTCTTAGGATCTCACTAGGCCCAAAACTGCTGAGTAGACAGACAGTTTCCTGGAGTGCTTTTACTTGTGCGCACATCTTATTTTCTGAAAGCCTGGAGCCCTCTGGATCGTGCAGGCCTTGAACACGATGCCTGAAAAGCTGTTTCCACAAACTGCTGATGTACACCTCTTCCTCCTGGAGGGCTCTGTTTTTTTTTTTCTCATAAATTATACATAACTTCATTCTTGTACCTTATAGCTCTTATTCTCTAAAGACCTATTTATGACTTGCTAAACTGCAAACTCGGGGAAAGCAAGATCTATGTCTATGCAAATTATTCTTTGATTCCTGATTTGTTGTTGTTGTTGTTTTGAGACAGGGTCTCACTTTGTAGTTCAGGCCTGGCCTGAGCTCACTGTGTAGCCCCAGTAAGGCTAGAACTCAGCAATCCTCCAGCTTCTGCCTCCTGAGTGGTGGGATTACAGGTGTGAGCCAGCATGCCCAGCCTTAATCTTTAATGCCTAAATTGAAACTTTCCCAGTGATTCATTCTGAATGGATAAATAAATATAGGGATGATACTAAAATTTAAAAGCTAGGAAAAAATGGCACCAGGACATGTGAAGTTTTGAAATATGATTTTAGACGGGGGTATAAAGAGCAAATTGGAAGAAAATTTGTTAGCTATGTGCTAACAAAATGAGAGCCAATTTTAATGGTTCAGATGAGAAAGTCTGAAGTTTTTAAGGAAGAGAAAAAACAAAGAAGGTAAAACACTCATTTCACAGGAAAACTCTTGTGTCTGATTAGATACTAGAGAAAGGAAGAAAAATTTTTAATGTAAAGGCCACTGTGTAGAATCAAATGAAAAAAGAAGCAGAGGTCAGCAGGCTTGGATTTTCAGCTGATGAACTTTTAGTGATTGTAAATTTCAGTGAGGTGGAGCCGACTATTGGATCACTGAGAGAAATGTAACATAATCATTTATTCTTTGGTTCAAATCTTCCTGCATCCTTCATTGCTCTTCCTGCACTCCTCTTCATGAGGTGTTTAAACTTGGGCTAGTTTCCCAATTGTCTCATGAATCTCTTTCCTCAGTTACAAAATGGAAAACAATACACTTCACAGAGTTGCTATGAGGATTAAATGGGCTGGTGTGTTCTAAGTCCATAAATGTCTGGCTCTGGATAACCCTGCCAAGTAAGCCTCATGGAAGCATTTGATGTGATTATTGTTATCTGGACTTCAGGGCCCAACTGCTCAGACAACAACAGCAGCACCTCAGTCCCCTGTCATGCTTACATTTCAGGACTTCAGCTAGAATGTGTTGCTATGGGACTCTAATTTCAGTAGTGGACTTCGCGGACATCTAGACCAAAGTCTTCTGATTGCTTTTACATTATGACTAAACTTTACTGCTCTGAATCTAGCATTCAAAGGTTTGTTCCTTTTCATCTATTTAACTTTATGGAAAACCTTGGAATTAGTTAAATGATATATAGAGATAATTTCTTCTTGTCTAATGGAACCAATATATGCATTCTTTTCACTTCAGGATACACATATAGACACACACAGCGTTAGAAAAAGTTTACATTCACACTGACCTGAGAGAGCACCATTGAATACATATGTTAAAATATCATTCCATGAGACATAAAGATAATCAATTTCTATTATGTTACAGATGAGAACAGTGGCCTGAGAAAGAGAACTTGTTTGCATATTTCACCTGACAGTAAGGTTTGGCTGTGATACAAAATCTGTAGTACAAATATAGAATCATTGTCCATTGTGAAAATATTCACATACTTAAGAACTTTTATCATAGCTCAGCATATTTACTAATGTTTGGATAGATACTTTTATACTAATTGAGAGCAAGCTTTACTTGGGTACTTAGGAAATATCATTGAGATAATTAGTGTATTTCATTGTGGTTTTAGACTGTCAAAATTATATGCACTTATTGCTTCATTTTCTTCTCTCAATATCTCTTTTAGCTAAAAAGGGTTGAGCTGAATTTTTTACGAACTATTCTGTTGAGACTTGCTAAAACACATGATATTTTGTGAAAAAGAAAAGCAGTATTTAGCTTTTGCTGAAGTGTATACAAGCTTAATTTTATCACACCTCTAAAATATACTCAGATTAGAGGGTTTTTAAAAAGATAGTTTGGATTAGAACTCATTAACATCTTCACTTTCTCATATCTAGAATATATGATGGGTATTGTGAAATAGAAAATATTCAATGGGAAATGTGTTGGAGGAGTAATGGGTATAGAAAAAATGTGATGATAAAAAAAGGGAAACAAAGCTTACGTATTTGGGGGTTAGTAGGTGAGTAGGGAATGGGAAAAATGAGAATTAAATCGTGTCATATACTGGTACAAATTCCCAATATTGACTGTGATCACAATGTGTATATACAATGTATCAATAAAGACAAAAATAAACTAAAAATTATTTTGGATTAGTCTTTCTTACATACATATGTACACAAGTCTTGATGTCAGGCATTCAAAGATTATTATTAATGCCTGTCTCAAAACTACGGAGATAAAACAGAACTATATTTGCATAGCATTAAATGCGAATAAATAAATGACAACAAAGTTTCCCTAGTCCCAGTTAGGAGAAAGATTAATTTAGGTTTATGCATCCAGATGCTCTTTTGGTTCTGTCATGCCATTTACTAGAGTGGAAGAAATGATAAAGGCCATATCATCCCATGATTTCCACGTTTTACAAATTTGGATCATATGGTAAGCGAGTCATACTTATTTCTTCCTTAACTCTAACTTGTCAGGATGTATTAAGTGAACTGAATGACATGGGTAGATAAATTACTAATGTAGAAAACTACAAATTAATGTCCACTTTTCTGGCTTAAAGCAAAATCATACATAGAATAATATGCTTTAATAGCACTCATCTCTGTGAACTTTCAACAATGAATCTCAAAAGAATCATTACTTAACACTATTCAACACCCTTCAAGAAGTGATTAATTGGTGGAATTTTTCTCTTCTAAAAAGTCCTAAAATACTTATCTTACACTATGTGAAGCACTGCCTGTTTCTTACTTTGTCAAGGTATAATTTTTAAAATGTATAAAAATGTAGCTCAGAAAGATGAAAAATAAGTCATTTCTCATAATGTGTTCTTAGCCCTCTTTGCTAACATTTGAGGTAAAGGAAACATGCACAGGAGAGGGTACAATATATAAGGTAAATATATTTAAAGCAACATTCTATATTTTTTGGATAAATTCATTCACTTATCTTGTCTAAGGTGCTTTTATATTTTGCCTCATAATGTGAAGATGAATAATGTATTAATCTTAATTGCATATTCAAATTTTATTTCTGTTAAACAGGAATACAAAGTCAATAATCAAACATTTTAAACATTTAGTTTAATTATTTTTTAAATTCAGCATTGCATTTATCCTTTCTAGTTTTTCCTGTGAAGGGGAACAAATAAATCTAGATTTACTACAAATTTTAAAAAATTTGTAACCAAGTAGGTCATAAATGAGATTCCTGCACTATAAGGAATAAGAAGGCATTTCAAATAATATAAATAAGAATAAAACTTAATTTGAAATGCATCACAAAGTAATTTTAAAGTGACAGTATGTTGAAAAGCCACTTTGTTTTAATACAAAATGTTACACTGCAATTTGGGGGGTTGAGGGGAGGAAGGCCTAGAAAATTTCAAGTCTCCAGAGAACATTATACTTTGCAAAATCTGAAGACAGATGGAAAATTATTTGCTCCATAGCACAAGCCGCTGGGACCTCATCAGAGGGTGAACACTCTGTACAGCAGACATCCCATTACAGATTCCCGTTTTAAAAATAACATGACTGCTAATGATGGTCATATACAGTCATTGTTATTATTATAATTCTTACCAATATGCAGGGTGTTTCTACCGGGCTGGTTTTCTTTACTCAGGATGAGAATCAGTAGAAAACAAATGAGATTTCTGTGCCCCCTTCTGAAAACTTCACAAAGATGACTATAATTAATTTGGTGCTCTTGCCCCTGATTAGGGCAATTAACGTTGCGTGTTTTTCCAAATGCAAAGGAGCATTCAGTTCTGCGGAGTAGGAGGAACTTGAGATGCCATTTAAACTCATAAAGACGTTTGCCATGTTAGAGTTGTCCCAGATACTCTACTGCGTGGAAGGACGCCTCAGCGTCTCCCCGTGGGCTGTCACAAACTTGCAAAACAGGCAAAGTGGAACCTGTGGATGGCAAAATACCATCTGGTGGTACTGAGCTCTCCCCAGGTATACATTCAAAATATTCTCTCCTCCAACTGCAAGCAAATTTTGCTTATCAGAATATAAAAAATAAGCTTGGCTTTATCCAAGTATATGACAGTATACGCTAGAAAGTCATGATGAATTGTATTTACCCTATTCTCAGGGTAAACAGTTTGGAAATGTGGCAAAAAATTGTTCCTGGGGCTGGAGAGTTAGATTAGTTTTTCTGGTGCCTGCCTAGCAAGGGCAAGGCCCTGAGTTCAATCCCCAGAAACCACATACAATACTGGGCATGGTGACTCACACCCACCAGCAAACAGCACCACATACCACAGTGCAGGCGTGGTAGCTCACAGCTCTAATCCCAGCACTCTGGAGGCAGAGGCAGGAAGATTGCTGAGTTCGAGGCTTGCCTGGGCTACATAGTGAGCTCAGGACTAGCCTGAACTACAAAGTGAGACCCTGTCTCAAAAAAAAAAAAAAAAAAAAAAAATCCCTGGCTCATAGCTGCATCTTGATAAACAATACAGATGTGGGAAAATTACTGAAGTCTGCACTATGCTGAACTAAAATAAACTTTTCTAGGAGATTCCTTGTGTTATTATGTGTAAACCTGTACTTTCTAAAAATCAATTTAGTTACCCTGGTACTTTTTTTTTAAATCGAATTGTTTATTGGTACAATTTATATACATCTCAAAATCACGTATAACATTGGGGAATTTGTACCAGTATATGACACAAGTTAATTCTCATTTTTACCCATATCCCTACCCACTCACACCTCCTCACCTCCTTTATACATGCTCTTTTATTTTCTTTCTGTATCATATTTATTCCTTCTCCTCATTATATTCCCACACGTAATTTCTTATGGAAATTTCCCACTCTATAAACTCTGGTACTCTTAAAAACCTACAGCTTTCTATATATGGAATTTCCACATTTTTACATATATATACACAATGCATGCACACACATTTTTCTGATTATATTTCTATAATAAAATATTTTATGGAACTTCTTAAATAGTAAGCCTTACAGAGGATTCACATAGAGCCTAGAACAAATGTTAATGGCCCTTTAGCTAAGACTATGACTGTAAATGACATATGACTACAGGCCATTATAATTGTTTAATCTCAACATTATTTGAGCTCTCCCACCTCTTAACTTTCTCTGTCTCTCTGTCTCTCTCTCTATTTCTCTCTCTCTCTCTCTCTTTCTCACACACACACATGCTTGCACACAGGCACACAACACACACACACACAAGTGAACATTTTTATAATTTTCTTAGTAAATGTTTGGAGCTTAGGAAGTTTACTCTTGGGGAGCTGGTTCACACACGTAATACAGTTTGTTTCCTTTTAAAATTGCCTTTCCCTTTTCACCCATCTCCTTTTGAAATTACTTTAAAAAAAATGGTTCCTGGATTCTGTGGCTATTTTTGAATTTGTTCCAGTACTGTAGTTTGGAACTTTCTGATAATCATGGCTAAGAAAAACTTTGTCTAATAAGAGAAAGCTCAGAATTAAGGGGTGTCATACACTGATACAAATTCTCAGTGTTGAGTGTGATCCTGATGTGTATGTAAACTGTACCTATTGAGCCAGAGATTTAGCTCAGTGGCTCCAGAGCCTGCCTAGCAAGCACAAATTCCTGGTTCGATCCCTAGTAACTACAAACAACAATGCTGGGTGTGGTAACCCACACCCACCAGCAACCAGTACCAAACACCACAAAGCTGGGCTCCTGTGGTACACACCTGTAATCCCAGAGCTCAGCAGGCAGGGACAGGAAGATTGTTGAGTTTGAGGCTTGCCTGGGCTACATAGTGAGCTCAGGGCCAGCCTGAACTACAAAGCGAGACCCTGTCTCAAAAAAAAATAAATAAAAATTATCTCACTCCACAAAGAATGGCCGCGATCAAAAAATCAACCAACAATAAATGCTGGTGTGGCTGTGGGGAGAAAGGAACCCTTCTCCACTGTTGGTGGAATTGCAGACTTGTGCAACCATTGTGGAGATCCGTGTGGAGATTTCTTAGAAAACTAGGACTAAGGGTCCCATTTGACCCGGCTATCTCCTTGCTAGGAATATAACCAAAAGAATTTTAAAAATCATATTGGAAAGACAGATGTACACCCTTGTTCATAGCAGCTCAGTTCGTCATAGCTCAATCTTGGAAACAACCCAAATGTCCATCAACTGGAGAGTGGATAAAGAAGATGTGGGTTTTTTTTTAATAAAATGGAGTATTACTCTGCCATAAAGAATGACAAGATCAATCCATTTAGGTGCAAATGGTGACACCTGGAGGATATACTAATAAGTGAAATCAATAGATTACGGATAGACAAATTCTGGATCTTCTCTTTGGCATGAACACCTGTAGATGCAAATGAGCTCTAGAAAGTATGACAGCTTTTATAGAGTGGGAAATTTCCATAGGAAACTTGGTGTGGGAATGTGATGAGGGGAAGGAATAAGTATGATACAGAAAGAAAATACAAGAGCTTGTATAAAGGGGGTGAGGAGGTGTGGGTGGGTAGGGATATGGGTAAAAATGAGACTTAACTTGTGTCATATACTGGTACAAATTCCCCAATGTTATACGTGATTTTGAGATGTATATAAATTGTACCAATAAAGAATTCAATTTAAAAATAAATACATAATAAATAAAACCTATTTCACAATTTTTTTGAAAAAAGAGAAAACTCAGAAGTGAAAAATTGGGATTTTTTTTTAAGAGACAGTAGCATCCTAAGTTTTAATAGTATTCATTGAGCAGAAGACATATTATCAGAGGCTTCCTGGAGGAGAAACATGATGCTTTTTCAGAACTGCAATGCCATTGCCTGTAGATGGCAGAATGGCTTTCCCAGCACCCTGCCATGTGGGTGAGGGTCTCTCCTGTGCCCTTGCCACTGTGTCTGGCAGAGTTCTCAGGGGGATGTAATCGCCCAGTTCAGAGGGCTTGAGCTCGGTACTGGCAGGCATGATGAGGAGGCAGTGCCACTTGGTGATCTTTGCCTTGTACAGAATGCTAGAGAAGTTCAGCCAGGTTTCTGATGAGGCCAAATCATTAGCTTGGAAAATACTTCATTTTGACAAACTTACTGATGGTGTGATTTGTTTGCTCAAAACCTGTACACTATATACTTAACTTGCAGAGTAAAAACCCTGAATCTTGCAATGTGTTTAAATTTATAATGTTATACATAAGACTATCTGTAAGTAAAAAAAAAACAGTACTAAACAACAGGGGCTAAAACAATACTTGGGGCCAATTTATTATAAATACGCATCAAATGTGGTTTATTGCTAATATGGCAGTTATTTTTCAATGGTCACTAAAGTGGCTAAATTTCAATACAGTTTAGAGAAAAATTTTGGAAATTTATCCAAATCTAGGTATACTTAATGACATTTCCTGTGATTTTTTTTCCTAGTTCAAAATTAAAATTCAAGTAAATCTGATTGTTGAACCAGGAAATAAATCTCTGAAAGAGAAAGCTGTTCACCTTGGTCTCTACTTTAACTGTGCTTCTCAGTAAGCTTCAGAAGGACACAGAATGCAGAATTCCAGGGGCAAAAGGCAGCAAAAGCTCGGTGCTGACCAAGGAAAATCCTATATAAAGGCTGGGCGACAGATCCCAGTGCCTACTTTCATGCTGCTGCTAGTAATGAGTCCTAGAATGTGTGATGGATACTGTGAAACAGAAAATATTCAAAGGGACATGTAGTGGAGGGGTGAGTAATGAGGGGTGGAGAAAAATGTGATGTTAATAAAAAAAGGGAAACAAAACTTATGTATTTAGGGGGTAGGGTTGTGGGGTGGGTAGAGAAATGGGGAAAAATGAGAATTAAATCGTGTCATATACTGGTACACATTCCCAATATTGAGTGTGATCATGATGTGTATGTACAATGTACCAATAAAGATAAAAATAAATGAAGAAGAAGAAGAAGAAGAAGAAGAAGAAGAAGAAGAAGAAGAAGAAGAAGAAGAAGAAGAAGAAGAAGAAGAAGAAGAAGAAGAAGAAGAAGAAGAGGAGGAGGAGGAGGAGGAGGAGGAGGAGGAGGAGAATCATTGCTTCCACCTCTGCGGTGTGCTGTGTGCACAAGGGGTACAAAATCCCACTGGGTCTCAAAAAAACATGCAAAAAGCGCATCATTCTTCCCATTTCCAAGAAAGATTTCAGAGAAGTTGAATCACATTTGCGTGGCAAAGCCAGGAACTAAGGAGCAACGTTACTGCAAAGCCCACGTTTGCTACGCAGCTTTTCTACCAGAGGATCTGTGGAAATCTACTCTGGTCTGGAAGGTCCAGTCCAGAATGCCTCGCAAATCTTTCAGGACATTCCAGGAGTCAGTATCATCTTTCATATTTCAGGAGCCAAACTACCAGGGTGTGGGGGTGGGTATTTTTACAGATATACTGTTGTTTAGAGGCTGATCTTGATAGGAGGTATGTGTTAAACCCTTCTTCAAGTGTATTCTGGGAACCTAGATGTAACTGCTCCAGTTCAAGCTGCTGTAAATCACTGTTGAGAGAAGTCTTTCCAAGTGTGGAATGTATCCTCTCGGTTCATGGGTTTTGCAGAGTTCAGGTATCTTAAGATATTACAGACATTTCTAGATTAGAAATGCTTGTGTAGCCCTAATGTTTATATGATGAAGCCCCCACCCAAAGGAGATATTAGAAAGTGAGAGCTTTAAGGGAGTGAGTAGGACTCCAAGGTAGGGCCCTCACGAATGAGATTCATGTCCTTATAAGGAAGCCCCTGAGAAGGCCCTTCGATGCTCCACTATTTGAAGACACATACAGAAAGCACTGCCATTGGCCTTTGCTAGGCAGTGGGCCTTGATCACTGCTCTTCCACCCTCCAGCACCATGAGAAGGAAATTCCTATTGTTTATAAGCCATGAAGTTGGAAGAGTTTTGTTACAGTGGCTTGAACAGATGAGGACATATGGGGCTGTCAGATACGTCCCTAACAGTGTTAGCCTTAGCAGGAAACACAGTTAAACAAGGAAAAAAGAGCCACTGATCAATCTATCTAACCAAACTAACAATTGCTTAACACTTCAATTCCATTATGGTTTTGTTAGAGTCCTAACATCTGGTTGAAAATGACTTACGTTTTCTAGTTGGCTGTAGGAAGGTATTAGATCAGATATCATATGTCTCTTTGTATTTCTTTTTATGCTTTTACATGATACATACAAATTTCATGAACTGAAGGTAATTTATAATTACAGTTTTAAACAATTGCAAAGTTCATATTTCCTTTGCTTTGCTAAATTCCAGTTAGAGATTATAACAGTTATATTTTCTGCTCAAAATAAAATATGTCTCAGGAGTATATATTACAGAAAAAATTACATTTAATTTTCTATTAGAATTACACATTTCATCTCTATGAGATCATTAAAACATGCCAGATGCTCATGTACTTGTACATATTCTCAGAATTCTAATACTTTGAAAACTGTGTGGGTATTGTTTTAAGGTTTTTTTTTTTTTCTGGATGCAATCTACCACATTGCTTTTCTTTTTAACCTAGAACAAATTTTTATGTTAAAGCTACGCACCTCTGAAAATAGAAGTTGGTAATGAAAAGTGTAACACAACATTAACCGTGGTTTTGTAAATAGCAGAGCTATAAACTTTCTTTATAGAGATCCATCTAATGTAAGTACATAAGAAAGGGCTCCAAAGCTTAAGAAGACTTAACTTATCCTATTTTATTTCATCTGCAATTCATTTAGCTGAAGCTAAGACAAGTGTAAGCTAATGACCTCCTTTTTCATATATCTAATTTCCAGTTATGCTTCAGTATTATCATATGCACTTCTAAATGAGCCATATTCTTCACAGCTAATTGGTGGGGCCAGTGAAGTGGATCAACATGCTATGGTACTTTGTCTTACTCCCAGTTTGAGTCCGTACTGGGTATTTAAGCTGACAATGTGAATGCGGCAAACCTCCAGATTTCAGCTGTGCTGGCAGCGAAGGCCACTCTAAGAGATGGGCAATATGGCTTGCGTGCATGCCATTCATCAGAGCGAGCATTAAAGGAGACGAGAGTGTGGTTTCCCGCCTGCTGTACCTGGTGTGTATTGCCCTCATGCTGAGGTGTGTTGGGAGAGAGTGTCTGAATCTGGTGTATTGTCAAGTTGTGCAAGTCTGAATCTGATGTCTTGTCAAGAAAGGAAAGCTATTTTTGCAAAATCTCTTAACAAAAAAAAGAGTCTCAGCTAACTTCAAAAGTCTATTTTCTTTTTTTTTTTGTTTTGTTTTAAGTTTTTGTATGGCCTCCTAATGTCTCTTCATACTAGGAGTTTTAAATCTTAGAATTCTTTTTTTTTTTTTTGTAACCCATGGCTCTGTGTAAAAATAAAACTTGCCATAAAAAGAAATCTTTGAATTCAACAATGTTAATAAGAACTGGTTCACTTGATACAGGTGTTCCAATATTTCTGAGTCATAAACTGAATTTAGTTTTATATTACTTGTTTAGCAGTCATGCATACATATTTTAAAGTGAATTCGATGCTAATCAACATTGAAATGTCTGTTTAACCCACCATGGTATGCTTTCACCGTATTATTTCTCTAGCCTAATTTCATATGTTAATTATGCTATCAGATTATATTTCTCTATACCAATTTCATATGGTAATTATGTCATAGATGTTATTTACTTAGAAATTTGTTATTTTAATATTAAAAAATAAAATATGTAAAATATACGCTTTAAAATATTTTTGCAGTGCTTTTTTGCTATTAAGTAATTCTGTTTTTTTTTCACAAGAATTGGAAAATGTGATACTGGTTATAAAAGAAAAACTCCTTTCTCTGCACTTTTAGTACATCTAATATAAATTAGACAAGCGATGAATAATGAGCCAACAGGAATCTTCTTTCCTTTGGCATTAATCTCTCAGTTTTATATAGAAACATGACTATTTCTAGCTTCAGGAACACAAATGTGTACTAAGAGAAATGAGTTATATTCCTGACAGATTATAGACAGGTTAAAATTCAGTATAAATGTAGCTTTATTTCAATGGTTATGTAATTCTTAAATTTAACAAAATATTGACTAAAACTTAAATAGTTTGCTCTGACTTAGATTTTTAGCAAACAAGAAAACAACCACTTTTGGGTAAAAATTCTGTTTTAAATTCTCTGAAGTAAATTAATATAATTACTAAGCAAATGAAGCTTTGGGCTCCCTATTAATACTATCTAAAGAAAAAATATCTTGCTTTTTATTTGGGGTAATATTTTTTTTGAATCAAGGGTCTTTCTACTCCTAATAGATATGCATATTGTTTCAGTTTTCCATTTACAAACTAATCCTTGAAGAAATCTCATTGACTTCTAATTTTCATAACTCTTTATATCAATATTTAACAGGGGTAGGTAATCATTTCCAGCATAGCTAGCCTGGCCTTACATGAAATTAGGCAGGGTAGGAAATTACTTTCATTACTGCCTCTTTTCCTTATCCTTTTCAAAGAGGATGAAATTAATTCATCTGTTAGGCTACATGTAAAAAAATTAGTTCTGATCTTTATATAGTTGTGTAATTTAAATTAGTACCTGATTCTCTAAAGTCCACAATTTAGGACAGAACAGAATCTACTGCAGCAACTAATTAAACACTTACTGTAAGGTTAAGTTTTTCATTAAATCAATAGGCCCCTAGTGTCAGTTACAAAGCCCTAATTACTATGCAGTAAATTTAGATTGAATTTGAATTAAGGACTGATTTCAATCTAACCACAGCATGTAAATATTGTAAATTACTAGAATTACAGTTCAATAAAATTGAATGGATTTCACTTTAGATAAACCAAATGCAAATGAGAAGAAAAAAGACCTGATGAAATTTTCTCGAAACATCTTGCCAACAAGCACTGCACTTCGCGCGTAAGATACTATTTTGGCGATGAGCGTGTTACAGCTCAATAGTCCTACCTCCCTTACTTTAGCATGTTTTAATATTTGATTATCTATAGTAAAAATGAATAAATTTAATCTCTCCCGAGTGATCAAGCAAAATGATGGTTAATGTGACCGCTTACTGTGTTGCTTTAGTTTGATGACTGTATTGTTGTGCTGAAGCACAGTATGAAATCAGGTTATCGGGTTATAACTAGCTGGGATAAAATCCACACACGCAGACGCAGACGTGCAAGCTGAGAAACAGAAAACAAGCCTCATTCTAAGCACAAGTCTCATCACGACAACAACAAAAAAACAACCTAAACTAAAAATGTGCAGACACTACTTCTGTGATTTAAAACACATGAAATATGAAATAGTTGAAAGTTTGTGAGCCTTTCATTTTGCTTCCCATATTTTATGCAGAAAATACAAACTAAAAAATCAAGAGATCAGGACAGACTGCACAGAAGAGAAGATCAATCCCGATCATCTTATGGCAAGGTTAGTTTTGTTGATAAAGAGATGCCTGTGATTCCTAACAATCACTGCACAGCCTTTGAAAGAGAAGTTGGGAGATTTTTATAAGATGAATAACACGTCTGAGACTCGTGTTAATACTTCCTTTAAATTACCTACCCTGGCATTTTAACTGAGGCTGAAGAAAAGCCAAGTCAATTCTAAAATGTCAAAAATATATGTGTAGTAAAAATATGTCTAAGAAAATTAAGGAAGAAGGATCTATATCTACAAAAGCAATTACCTTAGAATTAAACTTTAAATTAGCCACTTAGAAGTACCCCCTAGTAGGGACACATGAAAGATATTCTACACCTTTTCTTTTTAATTCTTATGTATATTTTGAACAAACTTTTTTCTCTAAATAATTTCTAAGACCTGTAGGTGACTATGAAAGAAATTTGCCTTTTTGAAGCTAAGACTTTAATCCACAAAATGAATGTGATCTTTTCTTTCTTCCTTTCTGATGAGATTCCTCTTGGTGTGAGCATACTGGGTGTGACCACCCAACCACATTATACTTCTCACCACCGAGAAGTGTCACACGAGTCAAACACTGCAAAAACAGTAATTAAAAAGTTCTTCCTGAAAAAGCAATAGTAATGGCCACGAAGGATGCAGATTTTAGATAATTCAGTCCGAAACATCCAGAGAAACAATGGTACAATCTGAACCTGAAGGTGGATGTTAAGTCCTTGGAGTATGAAGTCAAAATTTACCTTTGCACTTGTGTGAAAGAAGAAATTCAAGTATTTTTATTAACATTTTCTACTTCTGCCTGAGAAAGCAGAGAATGTGCACAAAGAATGGGGGTAGTTATTTTTGCAAATGAGGCAGTCTTTTTTGTGGAGCCAAAGCGAATACATTACTTGAGTATTTAAACATGCTGTGTCTGAAGCATCTTAGCTTGTGAATAGATTATATTACTCTCCCCTTTATATCTGCTTCATTTGGATTTTAGTCCTGTACTATGGCATATAATTAAAGAAGAGCAAACTGTACAGGTATGAAAAATAAAAGGCTGGTCAAACATGCAATAGATCTTCTTCAAAGTACATGGTAAAAGTAAAAGTGATGAAAAGGAAAGGGTGAGATTATCTTTCATGTTAGTAAGGGAGACTTTGTAAAAGAGCAAAAGGGGAGAATAATTCCTTTGTGATCACCAGCCAAACATCTGTTTGATTATTTCTTAGTGAAAAAACAAACATTCACAGATCAACACTTTACATTTAGAAATTCATAATCTGAAGCAATCATAGATATAACTTCAACCATAAGTCATTTTCTGTACAAATTAGGAAAGAAAAATTTGATGGTACAAAAAAAGGAAGCAGAGCTTATGTATTTGGAGGTGGGTGGGCAGGGGAATGGGAAAAAATGAGAAGTCATATCATATACTGGTACAAATTCTCAAAGTTGATTGTGATCATAATGTGTATATAAAATGTATCAATAAAATTAATTTAAAAAAAGGATATGTACTGGGTAGGGAAGTCAAGGCAAATGATATTTCTTACTGGTGAATTAAGTGATACTAGAAGAATAAATCTGTTTAACTGATTTCCAGCCTATAGATAGAAAGGAACGGTTGTCATTTAGTTTTTACAAGTATGTATCCATCACACATTTTTCCTGCAATATGAAGGCAGTCAGCTTGAATTTCCTAAGAGCTGATTATCAGTCATTACTTTCAAGATGTTTTAAGGTTGATGTGCACTGACATGAGCTTGATGCCTTTTCTTTGCTAATTAACATCATAATAAAGTGGCAAAATTGAAACATTCATGACCTAGCCACATTGTATCTAGCAGACATTTTTAGAGAACACAATAGTCCTCCTTTATGAGTGGCAAGGTGTGTTTCAAGACCTCTAGTGGAATCCTCAAACCTCAATAGCATCAAACCCTCTAAAAACCATATATTTCCTATATCTATTCATAATGACATTTTAACAAATTAATGCAGTAAAAGGCTAACAACATAAAAAGAAACAGAACTATATCCTGTTATACTACATTCTGTAATAAAAGTAAGAGTGTAGCTTTCTTTCTTGCCATTTTATTCCTTTGTTTCATTTAGTTTTTGTCATTGTTGTTGTTTGTGTTTATTCTGGTGCCAGGGATCGAACTCAGGATCTTCTACTTGCAAGGCAGATGCCAGAACCAATGAGCTAAATCCCTGGCCTGTGACTTTCTTTCTTAAGAGAAAAATTTCCTGACCAGTTTACTATGAGTAACAAACCAGAGAAAGGCAAATGGAGGGCAAGTGAGACTTCTGCAGATGCAGATAAATGTTTGATAAAGGAGAAGAAACTAAGAGCTAACCCTTCTCCACCACTTACTCTGTACTGGATAGGAGAGTTGTACAGCAAGGGATGCAAATTTAGAGAAAATGTCCTGGTTGCCTCCTAGAACAATTAGTGAGAGCAGGGCGTCGAAACTCAAATTGGCTGGTCTGTCCTTTTTTGGCTATGCAGTTTTATTCAAGTTAAATAATCTATACATTAGATGTATCACTGTCAAATTGGAGATAGTAATAAATACTTCCCAGTCCTACTGAACACATAAAAATTATATAAAATGTCATGTATATTCTCCATCTATTTATCTAGTTAGCTAGCTCTCTGTGTGTGACTTTTATAGTTACATTTACTGAAACAGGCTATAAAAGTGGAAAATTGTAAATGTCCTCCATAAAAATTGGAAGAAGGGAAATTTTTTTAAAAAGCCTCTATAAATAGTCACATGAAGCAATATGTTAATAGGAAGAAAGCCTGGAAAGAGGAGCATCTGACTGTTCAGATGTTGTCTTTAGGAGGGAGTGATGGGAGTGGCGGGAAGCTTCTCCTTGGATTTGGTACCCATCCACCCTGGATGGGATGCGCTAGAGATACACTGTGCTACTTCTGATACTTAAATAAACACAATACATGTAACCAAAAGGAAATAGGAAAAGAAAAGCACTAACAAGTTTTCAAAGAATTTTTTCACAAGAGACTAGTTATAAAATTCATAAAGCCCTATCTTAGTTATGCTCTGATTTACCTATTTAATTTGGAATTTTCATGCAGATTTTTAATCTGCCAATTCTAGAAGCTTCATGGCAAGTAACTATTACCATAAGAAAAAATGGTCAACGTTGAATAGCCATTGTCATTTTTGAATCAGAATTGTTTCTTTTCTTTTTTATCATTGAGAAAATGTTGCTAGAATTCTTAAGCTCTGTTACTATATGTATAAATACATATATATGACCAGTTTTTATGTGCATATTATACATTTATAGTATGTATGTTATATGCTTTTGTGTATGCTATATACAGTAACCCTCTGCTCTGCAGATGAGTTCTATTCCAGAGAAATGTTCATAAGTTAGATTTACCCCTATCTGACAAAAGGGCCATCACAGAGGCCAGTGAACCTCACAACTCCAATGTTTTTAGTGGGGAACTTAGAGTACAATTATAGAACTTATAAAGCTTACATTATAAAGCTTATAATACTGGAGTATATTATAATACAAGCTTTATAATACATAGAGAAATATATAATGCATATCTGCAGTGTCTCTTTACTATATTAGAATTCATGTCAAACTATAGTTTTTTAAAACTATGTATATTTTTCTCTACTTCAAAATTTAACTTAATTTTTAAATTTTTACCCAATAGTATGGGGCTTTCTGAATATAAATGTTAATTATAGCAAAATTATTTTTAAGAATTTTCCATCTAAATAATGCAGTTCACTTATTAATTGTAGATGCCTCTTCTGGAATAATACCATCAACTCACAAACTGTAATTTGAACAATACTGAATTTGCTTTTAGTTGTCATTTAACATTGATATTGAATGTTAGTAGAAAATAAATCCCTCTCTTAATTTAATAATTGCTTTTAGTCTTGCCCAATTTAAATTTAGTTTGTCAAGAAGCATATTTGGATGCGTAGGACGAAGGAAAGGGAAAGGGTTTGAAAAAGGATATTAAATTCGTTGCATACACATACCAATTCAACATGATAGTTATAAATAATATGCACTACAAATGTACAGAAAATAAAATATAAAAGGAAGAGATGGGTAGAGGGGTGAGAGGGAAAGAAAAAGTGATTGAAAAGGAAATAAGATATGCTATGTCCATCTCTTCTCATGGAAAATAACCAAGTATATACTGCAAACATGTAATAATAAAGAAAATTATCAGAAAAAACACACATTTTCCCATTACTTATAAATTGAGACAAAATCATGTGCTGTATGCTCTATTCTAATATTTTTATGACTTCAAGAGAAGAAATTATTACCTGGGTGGTAATCCAAATGGATAAAACATATTTAAATGCCTTCAATGTAGGGAGTAAGGAGGAAGAAGAAAACATTTTAAATAAATGTGTTTGGCTCTTTCGTAATTCAGTCAGTAATCAATCTAGGTTGCTGTGTAAGAAAAGTAAATAAATTCATAGGTGGTACTGCAAGCATCTGGAAAAAATCTTTGATTTTTACCTGTATGATCACAATGTGATAGTGTCAGAATGTAAATGTACATTATTGGTCACTCTGATTAGTATGCAGTCATTATAACAGGCACCAGGGTGGAATTTTACGGTAACAAAGCACTTTCCAAATATTCTCCTTCTATTCAGCCTCGCGCTTACTCTCTGAGGTGAGAGCGATTTTAATCTCACATTAGCTGAAGGAAGTGAACTTACATCTTAAAATCAAGTTTTATTACATTTAAAATGTACCCAGAAGAGGAAGCCCGAGGAAGAGAAGGAAGAGGGACAGGAAGAGGAGGAGTTAAAGGAGGAACAGGAGGAGTTAATGAGTAGGGGAGGAAAGAAAATAGGAAACAGCATGAAGGAGAGGGAAGGAGAGAGAACAGATAAAAGATACATTTTTTAATATCAACAAGTTGAGAAATTATGATTCTATGTTAAAATAGGACCTATAACATTTTTTATTATGGAACTACATTTCTTCCCTTTTTTAATCAATGTTTTTTATAAGGAAGGAAGATAGAAGGAGTGGACATACTATTTTCTTTTCTTGAAGTGTCTTTAATTTCTTCTGGTAAAAACTATCAGGTTTCTCTTCGAAACCCTTTTCATAATTTTGGTAGCTCTGCTATCTGTAGGTAATTTGCTCCTTACGTTGTGCCACACAGTAAGTGATGCATAAGGTTCTATAAGAGAACACTTAGCTACATGCCCAAGCCTTGTGTGACAATGTACCAAGGACACATTATCTATTCCAATTAGTGTTCTCCACGATGTTCAGAATGGTTGCCTGATACATTTCATATATTGCTTTCCAAAATAACTACAGAACATTAAATGTTAATATTAGGCAAATATTAGCCCTTTTAAAAGTTTTTCAATTTTAATTTTAAATTGGCATCAACAAAGTACCTTAATTGTTTAATACAACACCAAGATTTATTTGTTTAAAGTGTTCTTTGCTATTGGTTCAAATTCTGAAACTTTTTGATTTTCCTTTTCTGTTTACTACGTACAAAGTCTAGGGAAAAAAGTCTTGTATAACCATGTGCAGGACATTACTTATTTATATGTAAAACCTTTATTCTATTTTGTTATTTCAGATTAAATCCGGTTTCAATTCTATTCTCTCAGGGAAGCATTAACAGTTTGAGCTCAGCGTGAAAACCATCAAACACTTGAGCTGAAATTTAGATTGGGCAATTTTGTCTGGTGAAGTAGAAAAGGACATGTGGAATGGCGGGGAACAGAATGGCTTATGGAAAGGCAGATGTTTTAATAATGTGTCATCTAGTGGGAGCTTTGCATATCTAAATTTAATTCTCTAGATATATTTAAAGAAAGTATGTTGAAGAGAAATAATGCCTTTCACTGAATTAATAAATGGATCTGTCTTCCATGAAAGTATAAGATTGAAAATGGCCAGTATTTTCACAAGCAAAAATTTAAACCAAAGGCAATTAGAACCTGAAACTTACAAGGGTAAATGGACAACCCAGAAGTCTAGGACCTCCACTGTAATCTGTTGTTGGCCAATATGGCATGTTATATTGGATGGCTGTGATCAATTGCTAAGTCTTAGGCAGCAAAGCCAGGCAAAAAACTACAAAAACAAACAAACAAACATAACCTCGTTCCTCTTAAAGATGTCATTTGAATGAAGGACCATAGTAATTTATAACATATTTTAACATATTTTTAACATATTTTTATAGCTTTCCCAAAGGGAAATAACAAGATTATTATAATACCATAAGATAATATACATTGAAATAGCCCACAAGCTTGTAGCTTAATTTCATTTCATAGACTGATTTTCCAGAGTGAAAGTGTCACTGTTGCTGTGGAAGAGAGGAGCTACACAGACCAGACAGTCATCTTTCAATATGCTCAGATGCAGGCTCTGTTCCATTAAGGATAATTGAAATATTCGCCATTAACATTTAATTGATATAAATCTATGCTATGCTTGGAGATAATTCTTAGTATAATTCAGTCCATTTCTCATCTACACAAACAAGCCGCAAATATTTTTGTCCTCACTATTGACTTAAATACTCTATCCTGTCTCTGCAAAGGGTAGGCGGTGGTCTAAGTTATATGGAGAGTTTTTAACCCACATTGCAATGCACAAAACCTGAATTGTGGTTTACTGAATTTCAGCTTTCAAACACAGACATGATTTAGGGTGTGTACATACTATACACATGTGAGTAATGGGAAGTGTCATCGGGGACAAGGAGTCACAACTAAATGTACATGCTCCAGTGTTTTCCACTTATTGGAACCCAATGTTTTTGTTATTATTAGCAGCTATTTTATGACTAAAAAATTCAAGCCTGCACAAAAAATACTTTGGGTTTGTAAAACAATCTTTTTTAAAGCAAATGCTCCAACTGAGAGAAACAGCCACATCATATTTTGTGTGACATTAAATATTTGGCAGTCGGAAAAATCATTTAGGTAAAATATGTGTGTGTATCCTAAATATTCTATTAGAAAAAATATCAAAAATATCTTATGTGATATAATGTTTGTTTGGAATTTTATGCTACAAATTTTTTTAAATGAAAAAAAAATCCTGTAAGAGAATCAGTAAGTCAGTAGAATGGGAATTTTTTAATGGAATTTTTAAAATGCAGCTAGAAGTGATGTTAAGGTATTACTTATTTGCACCCATGATTTTCAAATTTCCCTCATCTTCAGTTCATATTTGAAATAAAACTCACAGAACAGTTTTGTGACTCATCAAGAGATACCATACTAGGTAGAAGTGGAAAGAACAATTTAATTGACACAGAATAAGAACTTGATAAATATTCTTTGACTATATAGGTAAATTGATGAATAAATTAATGAACAAATTCATTAGATTTTATTGTCTTCTCCTGGGAAAATTACCTATCTCTGAAAACCACAATTTCCTTCTTGGTAAGATGAGGGAAATAACATGGCTTCCTCTGTAGTTTTTCAGATCAGTGTGAGAACGCAGGTGCACGGGCCTGTGAATGTATTTCCAGGACGAGCTGGACACACAGGCATTGTTTTGATCACTACGCTTCTTTTGCAGACCTAAGTACTGAAGTCCTGGTTGGCACTAACCCTTGCACATACCCTTCCAAAGAATAAATGGCTTCGGGTATTAGGATTTTCCTCTCTCTAACAACAAGAACAGAGGAGGCAAATGTGAAGCCTCGGGAAACCTTTTAAAGCCTTTAGTGTAACCTTCACCAATTCAATCAAACCATATTTATGGGCACATGTTTTAAGCAAGTTTAACAAATAGTTTTCTAAAATGGGAGGTACACTCCTTTAAGCTCAGCACATGATGCTCTCTTCCCTCTTCTGAATGGGATGCATAATTTAAGGTTATAGCATCATTCTGTGCACCTCTACACATACATACGCATACATACACACACACACACACACACACACACATACACACACACCTGCCCCACCGGACACTAAACAGGGAACTTCCAAAGACCGCCACTACTTCTCCATCAGATGTTACTGGCAGGGTCAAAGGCAGTCAATGAATATATTTATCACTTCTTAAAAATATACCAGTTATAATTTAATAGTGCTCTTTGTCCGGAACTCATGAGGAGAGGCATATAGTGAAGTCCCAGGAATAGTATATTCATAGCTTGCCGGGTGAACAGGCTCATGAACGAGTCGCTTCCGCATCTCAGCCAGCCTGAGTAATATCTATCCCACTTATCTAGCATTTCAATATAATATTCGTGGTGCTAGGGTTGCCTATATTATCAATGTCAAAAAAAAAAAAACCTAAAAAGTCTTAGCTTTAACTTTCATTCCTGGGCTTCAAAAGAGCTTTGAATTTGCATCTTACTCTAGGGAAGATGTAGCTTAAAAACATTTTTGCCCAGCTTGCTCCATTAATTTCTGAGGAAAATGCACCTACTGCTGTGAATATGACAGTTCTCAACCTTGGTGTTTTTACAGGATGTCCCTCCCTGGGGAACAGTCAGCACCATTCTGACTTCCCCGCTGGAACCGCTCCGCCTGCTGGGTAATCAGCTCAAACTCTGCGAGGAGAGACCTGGGCAGAATGAACCGAGTGCCCCTGCCAGAGCCAAGGAAAAGAAGAACATCAAGCTTTGGGGTTAGAAACATGTTTTAAGTGATCATCTACACTCCGTCTGAAGCTCACGCCACTCAGTTATTAGCAGCTCTTAGTACTTTTTGTGTAATGGAACACGTTAACTAAGAGAATCTTCATCATTTTCCCTCAGTTACTTCCACTGAGTCAGGAGCCAAATTCATTTTGTAACGATTATCTGACGCAGGTAGAGCTGATTTTCCATAACTCTAGGCTAAAGCCACTGACAAGGGCACAAAAAGGATTATTTTTCAGCAGTTTTCAGCTGAGCTAAATCAGCAGATAACGGCATCTATGATGCCAAGTGATTCTGACCTAAAACCCCTCTCGTTGTTAATGTGTCTCACATCTCAAATATGCCACAGAGGCAGAAAGATTCCATACACATCTCCACTGTCTCCAGAGAACAAAAGGCAGGGTTTAGAAATTCTTGGTTTTTATCCTTTCGGTCAATTATGCAACAGCAATTGCTCAATAAAACCTCAAGAACTCAGTCTGTGTCTTCACAGAATTTCCATGTTGAAATGTGCAGATAATAAGTAGAAAGACAGTGAATTTATTTGCATGACTTTGATATGTCAGACCCTAATAGTCTATCGGGGCACAAACTATAAAAGACACCAAACAAAACTGGAAGCTGTAGCAAGGGAAGGAATAAAGGCTTTAACTCACAGATCAGAGTGACTGTTCAGAAATGAGCATATGCCAGGTGCAATATAGCCCTCCAGAGGGGATATTGGGCTTTGGTGTATGGATAAATTATATTTTAAAAATCATTATATTCTAGAAAATAGATCTGAGGTAGGTATATTTTTCTAACTCTTCAGGACTATCTTGTTTCTCATTTTAAGATGCCTACTGTACAGTCATTTGTTTTTAATAATGTTTTTCAAACCCTCGCCCTTTGGAATCTCTTCAGCAGCTAAGGCAGAAGGTGGACAAATAAAAAAAAAATGAAGCATTTCAATCCAAGCAACTCAGCATCTGTCTGCATTGTCTGCCTGGCACACTGGTTTTCCCAATAAAGAAGAGAGGTTGGAAATCCCTGGAGATAATGGGAGAAACTTTTGTGAAATATCTGGAGTCTGAAATGGAGTGCCTCTCAGTATACTTTCTTTGAATAGATGAATAAAACTAGTCTGCGTAAATCACTGTTTCCTGAGATTCTCTTCTAGGTCTCATAGGTGTGTCTGTGTTAACTTACAAAATGTCTCTACATTGTACTTTAAAGACTGAATCCATCACTATGTGTGATGGTTCTTGGTTTAAAACACAATATTTTGTTTCATTATAGGTTGATTCATTTTAAGATTTAATTCAAATGTTATTTTATCAATTACAGAATTGTCAGCACCTGTTCTCATTTTGTGTCCAACAGAAGTGCTGCCTCGAATACAGGCAGAATGAAACACAATTATATCAACATCAGCCAACTCCAGCAATTTCCATGAAAAGCCAGGGTTTGTGCAGGCTGACTTCTGAGATGTATTATCTCTTTAAATTCCAGTAAGAAGTGTAGTCTCAACACATAGCTCTGCATTCTATTTAACTGTAAGGGAAATGAGGCAGAAAGCGTGGGGGCAGCTTCCCTGGATGGACATAATGGGTGCAAGGGAGAAAACTCAATGCTGATGGGCCGGTTCCAGGACCCTCCCCTGGTTGTGATGCCGCCTGGCTAGGCCAAAGCAAACAGCAGAACCCGTCCTCCCCCAAACAGCTCAAAGACAAAGGGCGTGCTACACTCTCACTGTCTTCATTACCTTATTGCTACGTCCTAAATACTGAGAGTCCCACAACCACATGTACAGCACTGCTCAGATGTCTGGACCCTGAGGGGCTAAAACGTGTCAAGGGATTAGTCCATGTTCCCAGTGATCGACTTTCTCCAAATGCACTTTTCACTATGAGCAGGACATGGAGGGGCATTTCCTGTCCCTGCCTCTGTCCCCTCTCTGGGACTCTGCTGCTATGACAGAGCAGTTGTCGCTGCTGACTCTCCCATGGTGATGTTTTTGCCTAGGAATCTGCAAACCAAAAACCTCTGCACCATCAGCCCAAGGAAGCCTTTCTCTTAAGTTGCTTTTATCAGGTATTTTGGCCACAGCAACAAACATACCTACTAGATCCCTTACAGTTTCATTTCTATTTGGCTAAAACTCCTCTTATAAATCAATGACTTAAGTAACTAAACAAACTTTCACATTTAACAAAATTTTGCACAGAGACCTGCAGAAGTGGCTGAGGATGTTACCAGGGCTCAGGGCATGATGTCCCTGGAAATCAAGAGAGTATCTGGAGAACGAAAGTCCCTGCCTGAACTTCTAACTTTCCCCTCTGACATTCTCACATACGAGCGCCCCGCCCCATCCAGTGGAAGAATTGCCACACAGATACGTCACTAAGGACCTGAACTGATAGGCCTTACAGAGTCTCAGGCAGTTTGATACCATTAGATGCGACTTAATCTTCTTGTTACCACTTTCTTATGACCACCTGTAACAAAGTGTTGTTTTCCCGAAACCTTCGTATCTTCCTTCTGAAGCTCTAATGCTGCATAAAGTTAGTTAAATCAGTGTATGCGTTTAATATGCTTAGTGTTTTTGGTACATAGTATCAGTCCCGGAACTTTGGGTGGGTAAAGAAAAGTTATTACTTTTCTTGATTTGTACTCTTCGTATATTAAATATTGTTTTATTCTACAGGTCCTCTGTAAATGTGGGCAAAGTTAGAGGAATGAACATAAATATATTATGGGCTGAGGATACACCTGCCTGGCAAGTGCAAAGTCTGGTTCCACAAATAAACAAACAAGAACAACAAAAAATAAACAAATATGACTGAAGACTTGATGGTAAGTTTCTATAAAATAAATTTAAAATTTTGTTTCTCTTAACCTCACCACAGGTATTGGCCCAGCACAATAATCAGATTGTTACCTAATCTGTACTTGATGGAAACAGTGACTTTAACTCTGTAATATTTTCAAAGACTACAAGACAACAACATTCTATATGATCTATTAAAAGAATCTAGAACTATGATGACCTTCAGCAAAGCTGAATGTGGGATTTGAGGTTGGAATTGCATTCTTCCTATAACATCTTTCCCTCCACATCTATCCATATCGCTAACTTGTTTACCTGAAGTTATGTACCTCACTGAAGCTTTCTAGACCTGGATTCTGTTTTTCCTTTCCCTTCTTCTTTGAAATAGTTTTCTTATTAAACACTAGAAAAAAATGCACAATGGCCTGGTGTGGGGGACAGCCGGAATGACAGCAGTCGGGAAGCCAAGGGCAACTTAGTGATTTAGGACGACCCTGTCCTAACGTAATAATCGCAGAGTGAGGTCATGGCTCGGTGTGAAGGTCCTACCTTCAGTGCCCAGGCCTGAAAAACGAAGCAAAGAACACACACAAGATACTCCGCCCCCACTTTCGTTCTCGGTAGTTGGCGCTGATGAGTTCTCTTGGTTGGACCTATTTTATCTAAAGCAAACAAACTAAATTAAGCAATTATGCAATATGTGAGGAAAAGGAGATCAAAGGTACAATAACTGGAATAAATAAATTGGGTCCTGCCATATCAAGGAAGTAAATTTACTAATATTTGTGAAAACTTTATATGTTCACCCCACAGTACTACTTTGTGGTGGCCACTCCATAGGTGCGTGGCTACTGCAATTCAGTTTTTTAAGCCAGTGTTTAGATCTTTGACAGAGAAAGAACTGACAATCCTGAGCCAGCAATGAAACTATCTCATGTAAGTTGGGGGAGCTTAAGCAGGGAAAGGGAACCTGTGAGGGGAAGGTTGTTACTGACTTACAGACTAAACTGTTTCCATTTCAGGGCTTAGGGATCCCTTTAATAGTGACAGAAACACAATCTCACAAGTGAAACACATTATCTTCATGAACATCACTGTATAAAACAACAACAACCATATGTGTGTGCATATATATATGTAGATATCAAGGCTAGAAAAATAAAGAAGGGAGCTGTGGGGGAGAAAAATCCATAAAAAGCCTTTTGACTTGAATTCACTATACAAGCAGTAAACTAAAAATCAGCCAACATATTTTAGAATATTTTCTCTAAGTATAAATTATTGTATGGTTGAAAATGATTACTAAATTATAGTTAGGAATACGAAGCTCTGGTAGGATGAGGACAGATAACAATAATGTACTGTACAATTCTAAAAGCTAGACTGAAGAATTTTGAATGTTTTTATTGTAAAGAAATGATAAATACGTGAAGAGATGGATGTATTTATACTGATTTAGACATTATGCAATATGCACTTGTATTGAAATATCATACAGTGCCTTATAAATACATATATTAAAGTAAAAGTAAATTAAAAATAAAATAAAAGAGCTAAAGATTTAGCTCAGTGGTTCTGGTGCCTAGCTAGCAGGTGCAAGGTCCTTGGTTCAATGTCAGTAACCATAAACATCAATACCAGGCATGGTAACTCACGCCCACCAGCAATCAGTACCACATACCACAAATGCCGGGCTTGGTGGCTCAAGCCCATAATCCCAGCACTTGGGAGGCAGTGGCAGGAGGATTGAGGCTTACCTGGGCTACACAGTGAGCTTAGGGCCAGCCTGAACTACAAAGTGAGACCCTGTCTCAAAAATAGATAAATAAATAAATTTTAAAAAATGAAATGAAATTTTTTCTCATGGGATTAAAATTATTTACAGTAACAGCAAATAAAATAGCTTCTAAATAATTCATGCCAATGTTCATAATTGAGTCTGTCTTTCATTTTTCTCAATGAGACAGTCTTGCAATATGAATTGACAGAAAGAAAACACAGTCACATGTTGGGAAGAAAACTTTACCCTATGTGCTGTGGTCTGAGACAGATCATATATCCTGGAATGACACAGCGTGCTGTGAATGATAATCAGACTAACTAATTAAATACCACGAGGAGTCTGCTGGTTTCCTGCTTGCCATATATGTACAAAATAAGTAGGTGCAATTCATATTTTAAGGGTATAAATAGCACTATGTCAGGTAGAGAAATTTAATGATGTCAAACCTTATTTCTTACTTCAGTTTCTGGATGAGAATGATATAGTCAAGAAGAAATAAGTACTATATTGGTTTTTTTCTTTTTTTTAACCAACAGAAAAAGAACCAGGGAAATTTGTTTTATACTTAATTATTGACAGCAATTTTCTGGAATTCATAAGTAGTTATATTTGCATAAGACTACTGACATTTAGAAATGGCTCACAACTTTTCCATCAGCTTGCTCTTCTGGCCACGCACCATGGATTCCTACCCTTAGCTGTAACGCGCCTGGGCTCAATTTCTAAGTACAAAAATATTCAAGTGTTTTTCAAAACAAAATTTTAATGGATTTAAAAAAATTGATTATAAATTTCATTTCTCTTCAAATAGTAATTTTGTAAGCAATTTCAACAAAAGTTAGAACATTATTTCTTAGTTGCATTAATAATTTGCAAAGATAGTAATGATTTTGTATCACATTATACAAATGGAGGAAGAGATTTTGTTGATTCTGATTATGAATCTGTAATATAGTGTATTGCTATTCAACTGTTAACCAGATTATACTATATTATTATACTAGCAAGAACAGTATTCTATCATAACAAAGTTTGTGATGCACCCAGACCAAACCAAGTTAAAAAATTTGTAGGATAATTGCCAAAATAAAGCCATTTTATAAAAATATATCTTAGAATTAACACCTGTAGATGAACCATCTATCAATTTTACAAGAATTTACTATGTATGTACTGAAAAAAATTCTGACTACCAAGTTGACATCTTACATTTGCAAACTGATATTCTAAAAGGAAGCAAAGGCATATTTACACTGGAGAAGCAAATGAGTCCTTTGGAATCAAGAGGTTAGTAAAATGAAGTGACATTTTCAAAGTCTGTATTTATAAGGAAAGCTGAGGATTCCATGTGGAAAGCACGTATAATCCGTGAATGCAATGGCAAAACTCTGGCACCAGAAAAAAAAAAAAAAGGAAAGAAAACACTTTTAAAAAAGCTGGAGTTTAGGTTGGAGTGACATAAAGATAGGCATCTACATCAGGGAGTTGGCAGCAATGCAGAGGGAGAAACAGAGCTAAGATTTCATGTGTCTGCTGCAGATTCTGAGTGTGCTACTTAGAAACAAATCCCAGCACCGATGTGTCGTACTATACCGATGTGGTTGGCTGAGGAAGCTAGAGAAGGAAAAGTCAAAGAGAGTGCTCTCAGACGTGGCCAAACAGGTATGATCAGCTGTGGCAGGAGTGGTGACGAGTTCTGTCTGAGGACGCCTTATGTTTTCCTGTATTGTGGAAAATACAAACCCAGGAAGATTAAGCACATTTGTAACAAATGGAGCCAGACATAAAAAAAACAGTGAAGGAAGAGACTAGAACTGCAGGGCCAAGGAGCTGCTTTGCCTTTGCCTCCTGTCATTTCATATAATGCAGTGATGACAATATAACGTGCAATTGACCAGAAACACTGGTTCTAAAGGTCTCACATTCTTTTACTCTGAAAAATCCTCAAACTATATAATGTAGGATCATATCCATTCAACAGGGTGACAAATGTATGAAAGTAAACAATCATCACACAAAGAACACACATACCACTAATTTAAGTTTTCTAACAAAAAAATCACTTGCATCACAAATGTTCTAAAAATATACATTAATGCCAGTGAGTAACCTACACTTTTCTCTTTGTTTATGCTAGGTTGCTTCTTTTGATTCAGATCCTGGTCTCACAGTTCAATTGTAAACATTACTTTTATGCTCATTTACCTTTACTTATTTACACCTAATGTACACTTTTATGGAAAGAATACCTTGCAGTTGGGAATTTTTAACACTCATATTTTATAGCCTACTAAAACATTTTGTCTATCACACTGGTACAGCCAGTATAATATTTGTATGTTAAATATGTTTGCAACTGAAGACACTTATACCTCAAGGAGATAGTGATGTACGCTGATAGTAGTAAACTGTGATCTGGTTGTAACTGTTCACAAGGAGTAGAATAATTTCTCAGTGTTTACATAATATAAATCAAAGGAAAGTTCAGGACATACATATACATATATATATATATATATATATATATATATATATATATAAAGTTAAGTACAAAATACTTAATTCTATGAAAAAGGAAAATATTTCATTTTTTTCTAAGAATAGCACCAATGAAAAATGTTGTGAAAATATTTAAGAGGAACTGCTAAATGAATTAGAGATACTTTAAAATAATAGAATAACAAGGATTAGTTTGATAACTAAATATTTTGGCAAGATATGTAAATTTTGCATCAATGTAAATTTTAAAAGAATATTTTACCTGTCAATACTTTAGGGATCCTACTTTATATTTTCAGTAATTATTTCCCCAAACATCAATACTGAAATGTGTAACACGTTTTGTCTCAAGTGTGAAATCATAAAGCTTATAGAAATGCCTAAACTGTGTAATTGTAGAGGGCTTGTTTTCTTAATAAAGAACAAGTTCAGTGACTTTAAGGGGTCTAAGCAGTTATTACCATCAGACTGTGATGTGCTCGTCCTTCTACCTTCCCAAGACTCTCTTGTGTTATAATAATGGTTTCTAAAGGAATGTATTACATATGCACCATTAGTTGCTAAAGTGTGTAGGTGGTAAACACAGGGTGATGCATTCCCATGATGCCATAGTCTGCTGAGAACGTTGCCTTTAAATTCGATGTGATTCATGCATCCTCCCCGTGAGCACTGTCCGCCCACATGTTTAAGTGAGTGTCATGAATTCCAAGTGAGGTTGGGGTAAAACATGGCATGTAGGTTGCAATTGATTTATTCTCTGAAACAAAGTGTCAAATCAACGAATTTGTTTTAAATGAGCCACTGAAACAAGGTTTTTGGAAGGGAAAAGTAGTGGTTTAATAGAATAGAGTATTACTCTGCCATAAAAATGATAATTTCGAGTCATTTATACCAAATAGACATACCTTATGAACATACTCATAAGTGCAATAAATAGGTCACAGATGGGCAAATATTGTTTCTTTTCTCTGGTATGAAAAACTAAGATGTAAATGAGTTCTAGAATGCATTGTAGATATTGTGAAATTGTAAACGTTCAAAGGGAAATGGTGTTTAGGGATAAGCAATGAGGAGAAAGAAAAAAAATGTGATGGTAAATAAAAGAAAACAAAGTTTACGTATACAGAGATGGAGGGTTGTAGGCTGCTTAGGGGAAGGGAAAAATGAGTATTAGGTCGTGTCATATACTGGTAAAAATTCTCAGTGTTGAGCATGATTGTGGTGTGTATATATAATGTACCAATAAAAATCCAGATGTAAAACAGAAAGGAAAAAGTAGTTTTCCAAGGAAATGTGAGGGGTGGGGTGTTGCAGGATTTAAGACTATCATATTATATCACACATTTGTTCTCTGGGTGATATATGATATGATATGATATGATATGATATGATATGATATGATATGATATGATATGATATGATGTGTTTACATCAGCAATTTCCTTTCCCACTTTTTGGTGCTAGTGTACATATGCCTACAATGGTATAAATTTTCAATAGTGTGCAATCATGATGTGTATTTTTATTGTATAATAAAATATTTTATTGTATAATAAATTATACACATCATGATGTGTATCTTTTGTATATACACATGATGTGTATATTGTATAATAAATTTTGTTTTTTTTGAGACAGGGTCTCGCTTTGCAGTTCAGGCTGTCCCTGAGCTCACTATGTAGCCCAGGCATGCCTCGAACTCAGCAATCTTCCTGTCTCTGCCTCGCGAGTGCTGGGATAACAGACATGAGCCACCACGCCCGGCACACACACACATTTTGATAGAGAGGGCTGGTGAAAGAAAACAACTCAGGCAGGCAAAACACTGGCTTCCAGGAATAGCAGACTTCTGTAGATCTGTAAGGTGGGTGCTTCCTTTCACTGGGCTTTAAAGCTCTTATATGCAAGGGTCTGACCAAGATGGTAAACAAAGTTCACATGACCGATGGTCTCACAAACCATGAACTGATGATACACATACTTAAGATATGGACAGAGCAGATAATTCAAGCTGCTTGTTTTAGAATAGTAAGTTTATTGATCCAATTTAATAAAGTTAACATGCTGCTATTCGGGGCCATAGAGAGGAATACTTTCTGGTGCTACCCTTGATTGTAATATTAGTTGTTGAGACAGAAAAGTGAAATAATACTTAGAACACAGTGTAAAATAAATGCCATAAATGGTGGAATCACTATGAATAAAGATACACAGGGAGGGATCTAAGCAGGAAAAGTAGGGCCAGAAATTGCTTCCAAGTAGGAAGAAATCATGAGTATTTCCCAAAAATACAAAATCAAAAGAAAAATAAATATGTAAAAAGATCCAAAGTGGGGAAATTAGACCAACCAGATCAGATAAACCAAACTAGATTTTATTATTTTTAAATTAAAAAATTACTTGTACATATTTGTAACACATGATTATATAACTTATGGGAAGCTGATACATGTAAATAACAGAACCTCACTTTTTAAATCCCTCTCTTGGGGCTGGGGATTTAGCTCAAGTGGTACCATTACTACCTTGGAAGCACAAAGGCCAGAGTTTGATTTACAAATAAATAAACAAATATATAAATAATAAAATCCATCTCCCTTCTTGCATCCCCTACCTTACTCTACCTCTTTTTATCTTCCCATTTGCAAAAGAGCTATCTTGGCATTACTCACATATGAGAAACCATGAGCTATCTATGCTTATGTGTCTGGTACGTTATGATCTCAATGTATACACACACAGAAAACTAGAACGATCTTAAAAAGTACTTTACAGATATTTGATAGAGAGGTGGCCTTAACAAAAAGGAAGGATAAAATTGCTTCTTAAGTTTGACCCAGTTTCCTAGCCACAGAAAGAGGGACAGAGCATCTGAGTAGGGGAGACAGAGAGGAGAGTCCCTAAGCCAAGACAGCTACAGCATGCAGGGCAGAGTCCTGAAAGGGTTCTAAAATTTTGCAGACAGTCCCACCTCAACAGGTTTTAAAAATTTTTTTCCAGTACTGGGGATCAAACTTAGGACCTTGTGCTTGTCAGGAAGGCACAGCTCCACTGAGCTACAGCCTCAGCTCCCACTGAATTTTAAATTTGCCTTTAATTACCCAGAGACAGGGAAAGATCTACTGGAAAACAGTAAGTACTATGGTACTGCTGGACACTCTAGAACTGCTCGGGATTAGGAAGAGTCTATGTTACTATCAGCCAGAAGAGAAAGAAATCAAAAGAAATGGAACATTTCACAGATTTCTCAAGTAACCCTTGAAATTAGCACTATATTAAAGCTACTTTTGATTCTATGTAACAGCACAAATGAAAATTTTGAAGAGATGGAGCTGATTTGGAAGTGGAGTACTACTTGGCTCTAAAGAAAGACAAACTTGAGACATTTGTAGGAAAATGGATAAACCTAAAAAAATATTATGCTGAGTGAAATACACCAGACACACAAGCTTAAAGATATACTATCTCTCATTTGAACAAGGCAAATTAAAAACAAAGAGAATAATAATGGATGGACAGAAGGAGACAAGGGAATGATGGATCTCTTACGATAGGGAGAGGTCCCAAAAGGAGGAGGGGAAGTGGAAATAAGTAGAATAAAGACAGGCCATGTACAGGAAGCTAACAAATCAATGTATGTAAACATAGCCTATACTGCGAGCTAAGATAAGTAATGTCAATAAGAAGGAAGAATGGGATAGGGAAATTAGAGGGTGGATTAAGGGAGGGAGGGAGGGAGGTGGAAAAGGGATTACAGAAAGGAAATGAACTGTAATATGTACATGTAGCCATTCCATGAGATGACTGTAAAATGAATGTACTTCAAAAATGTACTAGTATGATAAAAAATAAAAGACAATCAACCACATGCCAGAACAATTTTTTATATAAAGGAATACAACAAAATCCAGAATGAGAATATATAGCTTCCAATTCAAAATTTCTAGGCATACCAACAAAGAAGAAACTAGGACTCACAATAGAGGAAAAATAAAGTGATAGAATGAAAAGATTAGAAAAGAGGCCAAAAGGGACTATAAGCTAGAACATCAAAGTAATTATTAAAATATACTCCTGAATCTTGAGAAGACGGGTATTATTTGGAAAAAGAAATAAACCTCTAAATGTGAAAGAGAGAGCATCTGAAATGAAAAATACTGAAAAGATCAACAGCTTACAATACATTGCAGTAGAATAAAAGTCCCTGTCCTTGAAAATATTGAACAGATATCATGGAAAGTGAGTCAAAGAGAGAAAAAAGACTGAGAAAAAAATTCACCAGAGCATAGTTGACTTGCTGTAGAACCTGTTTAACACAGGAATAAGGGATTCTAGAAAGGGGGAGGGTCTTCAATTTTTTTGAGGAAATTACGGCTATTTTTTAATTTAACACAAATCACAATTTCTGAAATGCATTTAATAAATATCAAGTGAAAAAAGTAAATAAAACCATACCAAAATAAAAATAACCGAATTGCCAAATAAGAGAAAAGCATACAAGACACCGCTAAAAGACAACCAACAACATGGGAAAAATCTTACTAGCTGTTTATCAGACAAAGAGTTATTATCTAAAATATGTAAAGAACTTAAACAGATCAGGCTTCCCAACTTTAAAGACCCAATTCAAAAATGGGCATCTGAAATGAACAGACACTTCACAGAGACAGAAGTCAAAGCAGCCAAGAAGCATATGAAGACATGTTCAACATCACTGGTCTTTCAAGAGATGCAGATGAAAACAACACTGAAATTTCATCTCACTCCACAAAGAATGGCCGCTAGTACAAAATCAACCAACAATAAATGTTGGTGAGGCTGTGGGGAGAAAGGAACCCTTCTCTACTGTTGGTGGGATTGCAGACTTGTGTAACCATTGTGGAGATCTGTGTGGAGATTTCTCACAAAACTAGGACTAGGGGTCCCATTTGACCCTGCTATCCCCCTGCTAGGAATATACCCATAGAAATTTAATAAATCACATTGGAAAGACAGATGTACACCCTTGTTCAAAGCAGCTCATTTCGTGATAGCTCAATTCTGGAAACAACCCAAATGACCATCAACTGGAGACTGGATAAAGAAAAAAAATTTTTTTTAATAAAATGGAGTATTATTCTGCCATGGAGAATGACAAGACTTATTCATTTATGTGCAAATCGATACACCTGGAGGACACACTAATAAGTAAAATAAATAGATTGCAGATAGGCAAATACCGGATCTTCTCTTTGATATGAGCACCTGAGGTTGCAAATGAGCTCTAGAAAGTATGACAGTTTTTGTAGAATAGGAAATTTCCAAAGTAAATTTGGTGTGGGAATGTAATGAGGGAAAGGAATAAACATGATTCTGAAAGAAAATGAAAGAGCATATATATAGGGGGTGGGGAGGTACAGGTGGGTAGGAATATGGGTAAAATGAGAATTATCTTGTGTCGTATATTGGTACACATTCCCCAGTGTTATGTGTGATTGTGGGATGTATATAAAATGTCTATAAAAAGAATTCAATTTTAAAAAGAGAAAAAAGCTTACATATGATCAGAGCAAAAAGATATACTGAGTATAGTGGAAGAAAGACAGAAATAATGCAGTGACAAAAAAGTTACTACAGAATTCTATTTCTAGTGAAAATGTTTTTTTCCAACATACTGATAAAATAAACCCTTGTATTTCCAGAAGTAAAATACGAAATAACTCATTTCTAGAAGATCTGTACTACACACACACACACACACACAAAATTAATAGTACTTACCAATCACAAAGAAAATAGTGACATAAATTTAAAAATATATAGAATAATCTAGAAATTATATAGATCAATAGAAAATGAACTATTCTTTGATAAACCTTTTTAGAGATAACTGATTTATTAGGGCAAAACATAGTAATAAATTCTAATGGGCTTTATTATCAGTCTAAAATTAAGAATTTTAATTTGAATAGAGATAAAACAAATAATGGAAATACACATGTAATCCAAAATAAAATAGAAAACATGTAAAAGGAAATAGTGAATATTTGAGCAAATGGAAAAAGCAGAGTAAATTGGAAGATTTTACCTAAACATGTAACTCACTAAGTAGACAATCACATGTTAATGATAGGCAACATATTTGAACGGATTTTTTTTTAAAAAGAAATCCCCATAACCAATTAACACATGAAAAATATCAATTGTCAATGATCATAGAGGATGTACACTAATACCACAATAAGATACCACTATACACCTCCAAGGGTAAAGCTTAAGAAAGAGTAGCAGTATTAAGAAGGTAAAAATATGGTACAAACGATATGTCTTATATTGCTAATGGAAAAGAAACTGCACTAACAATTTGAGAAAACAATGTAATAGTTCTTTACAAGTAAATATACACTTAGCATGACTCAGAAATTCTTTCTGGGTGCTTACCAAAATAAATAAATATATACTTCCATATAAACTTTTGTACTCAAATATTCCTATCCTCTTTATTCAAAATACCCAAAACTTGCTGGGCGTGGTGGCTCACGCCTGTAATCCCAGCACTCAGGAGGCAGAGACAGGAGGATTGCCGAGTTCGAGGCTTACCTGGACTACATAGTGAGCTTAGAGCCAGCCTGAACTACACAAAGCGAGACCCTGTCTCAAAAAGAAAAAAAAAAAAACTAAAAAATACCCAAAACTTGCATTGCAAGGTAAAAGTCTGTGCTATTTAGCAGGAATACATAAATCAAATGTATCCCTTCAATGGACTAATGCATATCATATAAAGAAATGAAAAGCCTACACATACTCAGAGAGATGATTTTACTAGAAGCCAGTGACATACTGGGACATCTAATGCTTCTAGAGGACTGGATGGTGATGAATGAAATCTTATTTCTTATTGTATCCCTAAAGTGTACCAAGAAATTTTTTAAAATGAAGAAGTGAGGAGAGAAAGTGTACATAAGGTTCAAAATTAAGCTACAATCATAAGAGAGAAAACACATGAAGAAGCAGTACTTTCACTATCTGTGTCAACTGTCCCATGTAAATATGTATGTACTTGTTTTGCACAAATAAGAATTTTCTTATTAAAATGAAGGATGGCATTTTTACTACAAAATAGTTTACAAAGATGGTATATTGTACCTTCAGTGATAAAACTGTAATACGGACTATTTGTCAAGATATAGGGTTTAATAGGCAAATTACATTCTAAATTATATGGTTTTCAGAAAACAAAATAATTGGCAATTTTTTTTTTTTTTTGAGACAGGGTCTCACTTTGTAGTTCAGGCTGGCCCTGAGCTCACCATGTAGCCCAGGCAAGCCTGGAACTCAGCAATCCTCCTGCCTCTGCCTCCCAAGTGCTGGGATTACAGGTGTGAGCCACCACACCCGGCACTGTGGTATGTGGTATTGATTGCTGGTGGGCGTGAGTCACCATGCCCAACATTGTATGTGGTTACCGGGGTCGAACTCAGGACCTTGTGTTTGTGAGGCAGGCGCTGGAACCACTGAACTAAATCTCCGGCCCAATAATTGGCAATTTTAAAAGTGGATTTTTGTGTGGTTTATGCATCAGTTTTCTGTCCCACTTGTGAAGAGCAGTCATACTCTGTCTTGTAAAAGCATTTAGGGCATGCTTCTTTCCTCTGTCCTCATCTCAGATACTGGCATGCCAAAAAGAATATGTTATATCAGTGTTTAAGCTGACATTATATATCACAACACAATTGTGCAGATTAGGAAGGGATTGCTCCTTTTCCAAAGCAATCATTTGCTGTTTAATAGTAGCATTTTAGGACCCTTTGCAATACAAACTTTATGACTTCCTTTTTAAATTTGCTTTAACAAATAAGAGCATGCATAGCATATTACAATATATCCATATATTTAATTTTAAATTTGTAGATAAGCTATGCAGTAGAAACAGGAAAACCATGAAAACATGTTTTATACTGTTTTGCACAATAACAACACTGTATTGTTATTGTACAATAACAATACAGTGTTACAGAATCTGATTGTTTTTATGGAAACTTTAAAATGGTATTAAGTCATTCAATTAAATCATGTGTACATGATATTAAATTTTGAGAATAATAAATTAAATTTTATTCTTTTCTAATCTGTATACTTGATTTTTTCCTTTGTAAATGGCTATTTCTTTTGAGGAACTGACTCTTTTATTTTGAATATAACTCTTATATCCCATATACAGTATCTACCATGTCTTCCTGCAGAGTGAAAAATCAATGAAAATAGCATGAGGAGCTCCAGTGAGCCAGTTTTTGATGAATTATGTCCTTAAAGATATACCCTGTATGTGGTTCAAAATGTATTGATTACTTACAACTGTTTCTGTAATATCAATAATGCACTATTCTCTTGAACTTCCCCTGAAGTGACAGGGTTTAATCGAGAGAGCCCTAAACAATAAATTGACTACCAAGAAAGAAGCATAATATAATGAAGTTGGCTCAAACTTCCAAAATAAATAATAATTTTAAACTTGAAGAAAAATTGGTGTCTCTGCTTTCACTGTCTTTTTTATTTTTATCTTCTGTAATAAGCTGCTACCTGAAGGGAGTATTATATCACCAACTTATGGCCTCTACACAGCACTTTGGCACTAACCTTTCCATATGCTACTGAATACTCAAAAATTAAAAATGAATAGAAAGCATTTTGAAATACCAATTTCAATGTTTTTAAATCATGTGTTTTCTACCACAATACATTTCTACCACAATACAATCTACACAATACAATATTAAATATTCAAAATATTGTAAACTGTTAACTTTTAAAGAACTCTTCCTAGTAGATTTAATTCATTATTTCTTGCTATGCTTTGTTTTATCAACCATTAACTTATTTAAGAACTCTCATGCTTTTAAAGATCTTCCCTCAAAGAATACTTCTGTATAGATATGGTATATCAGATGTAAAAGAGTTTTTTCTTGAATATTCGATCCACAAATAAATTATCTCAAGATACACAGACAAGGGGGCCGGAGATGTTAGCTCAGTGGTTCCGGTGCCTGCCTCGCAAGTGCAAAGTCCTGAGTTCGATCCCAGTAACCACATAGAATGCTGGGCATGGTGACTCACGCCCACCAGCCATCAATACCACATACCGCAGTGCCAGGCGTGGTGGCTCATGCCTGTAATCCCAGCACTTGGGATTACAAAGTGAGACCCTGCCTCAAAAAAAAAAATACACAGACAATGATATGAAGTCATATTATTTTCAAAATATCTACTATTTACTTATCTAGAAAGAGACAGGAGGATTGCTGAGTTCAAGGCTTGCCTGGGCTACATAGTGAGCTCAGGGCTAGCCTGAACTACAAAGTGAGACCCTGCCTCCAAAAAAAAAAAAAAAAAAAAAGATACACAGACAATGATATGAAGTCATATTATTTTCAAAATATCTACTATTTACTTATCCAGAAAGTAGTCATGTGATTTTTGCAATCTTAAAAATTTCTAATATGGTACTCATCTAAAATATCTTCTGAAATATTTTAACAGAAACATATGAATAATTTATTTTATTAATTTTAAATCTCAGAACACATAATTTATATGAGTATATAGCCATCAGTTGCCAATACAATTATTTGATAGTACCTAGTTTGAGCATTACTATGACCATCTGTTCTAGAAACTTTATTATAATTTTTTTCATCAAGTCTATTGTGATAGAAGCTGCGCCATATCAACTTAGAACTCTGCCTCCTACTTTGTCAGTCTACAAACCATCAGAAGAACATGACAAATTTTAACTAAATTTATTTAGTAGTCTGAATCTTCCAAGCTCTTGTAAATCATTTGTCCTTTGCTTGGTTTGAAATTCCCAACTGCATAATCTATGTCATGTCAACATCAGACTGAATCAGTCAAGACATTGCAATGAACAGGTTAATGGTGCAGGACTCTCTACATTGTCCATAAATGAATTGAAGCTTCCTAAGTAAGCGATCAGAGTACTCATTTTAGCATCTGACAGAATTCAGTCTTGGCTCTGTCATATAATATCTCTATTTTTCACTAAGTCAACCTTCTGTAGTATCCTCTTTCTTAACAATAGTGAATTATGATTCAGTGAGATATGCCATAAAAACACCTGATAGAATTCATAGTAAAGAAATACACTCAGTGATATTTTGTTGCTGTCACTTTTCTACCATGATAGAAGAACAGTAATTACTATTACTGTTAATATTTGATTGTTACTTTTAGGAATGTTCCCATTCCTTATGCTTTACCTAATTCTTTATCTAATAAAAATTTTATATATATATGTATATATGTATATATATATGTGTATATGTATACATATATATATGTGTACCTATATATTATATATATATAATATATATGTATATACATATATAGTTAAACCAACTACTCATAGATTTTGAGCTCTATTTTTCTATTGAGTTCTTAAAATTGAAATTAATACATATTGCAATAATTATTGAAATGTCTATCTAATGCTCATAATACTTTGTCCCACAGATTAAAACTAAATAATATTAATTATAAACTATATCATAGGCAATGATGAAGATATCATTGAATTTAATTTTAATTTTAAACGACTGAAATTTGGGCTCACATAGTTGGTTTCTGATTGGTTATGGCATCTTAAAAGTGATTTGCTTAAATAATAATCTAAATATTATATTTTGAAAAACTAGGTCTTTTAAATGTGTTTCTATGAGATTTAATGTTTTATAAACCTTTGCCAAATATTACTCAAATACCTTTTTATCATATTAGAAATATTGCCAGATTAAGACTTCTGCTCAGCAAGCATCATGTGGGGATGTTAAAACTTTCATCATTTCTAAGACTGATCACTGTAATTCATAATTATCTCTCTTCATAGTCAACTACCCAGAAAACAGAATTTAAAATGGGTGAAGAAAATAATCTCTATTCCCCTTACTCAGCCTAGATGAACACCCTGACTCTCTCCTACACTGGCTTTCTAATGTGTATAATTTTACAGAAAAAAAGACATTTTAATCACAAGTTATCTTTTGAATTATTTTAAATTAAATATTTTTGTGCCTGTATATCAAAGCATGGTCTATTTGAAACACTGATGATGAAGTCAGATCAAGTTCTGTGTTCACTGTATAGAGGCTAAAAAGAGAATAATTCTTGGTCTGGAAGATGTGTGAACAGGTTTAAAATGAATATGCCAGTTGGACATAGAATGAGGGGCATCCTGAAGACACTTCAGAAATATGTCACGTCGTGGAGAAAGAAGATAATATGGTCCACAAGCTCGCTCTCTCTCTCTCTCTCTCCCCTCCCCCTCCCTCCCTCTCCCTCCCCCCCCTCTCTCTCTCTCGGATGAAATGAGGCTAGGCCCCTGTAAGAAACCATGGTAACACACAAGTGCAGGTGACTCAAGCAACGCATGCGACGCAGGTGACACAGACCAGTCATACATTACTAAATGCTGCTTCCGCTGCTTTGCACCTAATCACATCCCACGTGAGCACTGAGCCCGCCCTGTCATCCAATCACATCCCAAGGTGCTCTCTGTGAATGCTTGTAACATCCCGAAAATAAAAGAGAAGCTCCCCAACCCACGCGGAGTCTGGTTGCTGTAATTCCATGTCCCGGCTCACCCTCCCGAGGCCATCGGATTACGGAGACGGCACAGTAACCGGACCAGGCCGGATGACACTTTCACGGTGCCCTGCAGTGTCTCCTTCCTGTACTGTCTTACAGGAAGCAATTTTTGAGTCTCATGTTAGAGAGTCTGCCCTCACTTTGCCCTTTCTCTTCCCTATCAAGTACCACAGGCCTCTTCATTAATCTAAGATTTTGGCACCAACTCGCCCCACCCAACCACTACCACCTTCGGATATCATGACTTGGACTCTTTGGTTTTTGATAGCTACAAATTTGGTGATACGCTCCTGCATTCCACCATGGTCGCCCCTTTCAGTGTCATCAAGCCGACTCCGTTTCAAAATCAGGATGTCCTCCTGTCTCCGCCCAAGCTTTCTCCCTACCTAGCCTAGTTGCCGTTACTCCTGGCAACTCTACTATTGATACTAGCTGGATATTTGCATCAGGTCTTTTCACTTGGCTTCCTTTGCTGCTAGAGTCGTTATCTTTACTCCGTTGGCACCATCTTTTTGTTGTATGTCCTTTCACCATTCACTACTTGTTTGGAAATTTTTCATCACAGATTAATGCAAATCTGAGAGTTTTCTTACAGGAGTGACTCTGAAGGAACTCAAGTGGCGCCTTAACTACTCATTGTCACCGACTTCATTAACAGCCTCTCAGCGCTGCTGGGCAATCTCCCTGCACTGCTTCGGTTGCTATGCTTTTCCACTCGGTACAATCATTTCTTGGAACAAGCTTCATTCAGCCCAGCTCTACGATCCCACCCGTGACCAGTACTCTCAACACCATATTCCTTCACACAGCAAATACTCCACCCTCCTGCCACCAAACCAAGAAAGTCTTTCAGTATTAGTCTGCGCCCTTTCCGCCCGTTCTCCTGATACAATAGGCAATGACTCGTGTTCGCTTCTGAGGGAATCTCAGCCGCCACCATAAGCCTCAGTTACCATCTGAAGGCCAGTGACACCAAACTTAGACCTATGGCTTAGATTCCCAAGTTACAAGCTGCAAAGTGGGTTTTTAGGATATGCCACTTTAGATATTTTGTACCCAGTTCAAAAAGACTTAACTGAAGAAATCACCAGCCTCCATCATGACTCACTGTTGGGCCCTCTCCAGACTATGTTGTTGTGAACCAACAGCAGAAGCATCTACGTGTCTCCCCCTTAAGCCTTTGCACCTTCATTCATTTCTCCTTTTTGCAGTGGCATAAAATCCCCCAGATTGCTCTGGCTAAACCCTCCCCCTTTCCTGTTCCTTCTCTTCTCCATGTATCCAGAGTGATGATTTTTAACGGAAATCTGATCTCATCACCCTGCTGCCCACTGTCCCCCATGATTTCTAATTACACTCAGAAGAAAATACCCAACATCTATAATGGGGTCAAGAAGGACCTGTGTGACCCTTTCTACATTTGCTGAATTAGTCCGATCTCTTCCTGTTCTCTTCTATACTTGCTCTTGATGCCCTTTTTAGTTCCACGGGTGTTTCAAGCAGTTCTTCGTCTCAGAAATGTTGGCCATATTTTTTCTACTGCCTAAATTCTTCACTGCAATCCCATTGAGAAATCAAGCTGTATGTCCACTTAAAAATACTTCATCCTCTACTCACCTGACCCCTTCTCTACGACTATTGCAACTTGATCTGTTACATGTAAGCTTAGGTAAAAAAACAAACAAACAAACAAAAAAGCGTGCTTTGTAACTTATGTTACTCAGAACCACTGCCAGTGATTCATGGTGCAGGTTCAGTGCGAGTTTTGTGATCCTCAATGCCAAGCAACAGCATTTCTGGTCCACAAAGTGGAAGCGTGCTGCTCTTATTAAACTTCTCTGAAGACTAAAATTACTTTTCTTAGTGTTTCTTATGCTGTCATTATTCACACTAATTGCAGCCTATAACGAAATTATTACAGTGGGATATTCAAAAAGAGATTTTCATTTTTCTCACTGACACCACGAACTATGGAAATATTCATTCTAGAATGATGCATGCCATTAGGAATGAAGGCTTAAGACACGAAATTTGATGTTTTCTATGGCCTCCACTGAAGAAGTTTGTCAAATCATGAACAAAACTCAAAAGGCAATAGAACAGAAAAACAGAAGAAATGAGAAGTCGAACAAGTCAGGTCACATTTGCATTTGGATACTCAAACACCCAACAAGCAAAATAATTTTGAATTCAACCTCTCTTTTCCATAGCCAGTTATCATGATCTTGACAAACAAGAAATCATTATGAGGAAAAGAGGAGTTGTTATTCTTGTTTTAAAATATTTCTGCCCTAGAGAGAAAGCAGTTGTATCCCTTTAAGTGATGTTTTATTTCTGTGAAATTACTCTGAAAGCATTTACAGTGAATAGAGCCCAGGTAGCTAACTCCAACCCGCACCATCCAAAAAGACTACTACGTTTATTAATTACGGTATTTACAAAAACTGTACATATTGTGATGAAAGTTATAAATGTTGCTATAGTGACCTCAAGTAGAACAGACATGCTAGAATGCAGTTTAATCATTCATAGATTTCAGGGCTAAGATGGTTTTCCTAGGAAGTTTCATATCTTTTCACTCATTATAATAATATTCTCATACATGAGGATATTATTTAAAGATAGCTACTAACATATTAGTAGTATCATTGATGACTGAATTGATTATATTTGGTGATAAAATAGTTTTATTATATTTCTATATTAATTAAAGTTGTATCATCCAGATCATATAAGTGTATCATTTCAATTTGCTCCAAAAGAAAATCCTTTTTTAACTTTAATTTCTGAAACACAATGAATTTTATCCACTGAAAGTGTGAAAACTTTGATCTTGTGACCAAAAGACCCAGTGAAATAAACGCCTTTTCAATCATTTTTTTTCTAACTTTCTACTCTACTTTTCTAAAATGTAATTTTCCTATAACAATGTTAGCATTCTTTTCCCTCACCCTAACTTTTGGAAATAACTAGATTGCCCAGATACAGACAGTCAGCACTTCATCTCAGCATTTCTCATAATGTATGTGTGGTTCAACTCAATCCACCAGCAATGTTGAAAAATGATATACAGCATATATTTTAATGATAGAAAAAAAACCTATCTTTTCTTTATTCGGGAAACCAATCACGTTCTTAGTTTTATTTTTAGTTTCTAGCAATTTGGGAAAAGGTGATAGGTGACAAAGTCAGAAAATAAAGTGTAACAATATGGTGTAAAACTCTAGTTATATATATAATACCTATAAAATGTTTAGAAAAGTACATTTCCATTCCAATAACACCTGTGACATTTAGATGTTCTACAGCATTTCTGCTTCCAGTCTTTGCCTGTATCACGTACTGAAACAAATTCTCTCCAAATTTAGTCAGAGACCTTAAAATAGTTGAACACTCAGCAGGTATATAGTGCAGGAAATCATAAATTTTTATGCTTCTCTAGTTTTTATAATTCTTGTTTATAAAGTGGTTAATAATATGTTTAGAAAACCTTAGAAAGTCCAAATAAGAACAAATATCTTAAATTAGTACAGTTTAAAAAAGTAGAACTTCATACTTTTACTTTGCAATATATATAATTATATATAATATTATATATGTATTATATAATATATAATTATATATTGCAGTTATATAATTATATAATTATATATTATATATTATATATCATGTGCAAAGCATTCTGATAATGCATGTAAAATTAGATTTACATGTCATTGCTTCTGAAAAAAACTTTGTTTTCTGTAGTTAGAAAGGACTCATTCCTTAACACAGTAGAGATCCTTGATTTCCATTTAGCAATCTCACTAGCATACAACATACAACAGATTTTCATTCACATAGTGCACTACACACTTGTTATAGATTTTTTTCCCTGGCAACATTTATCTTTCCTGTTTTATGAATCAAAGCTGTTCTGCATTTTCTTCTTCTATAAAAAGTCATAAATAATTACTGTATTTCAAAGTTTCCTGGCAACTAGACACTTTGTAATAGCTATTTTTAACTGGTAATAAAAGAAATATGACTGCAAATATAAGGATTGACAAAACAGCCTTATCTGCCTCTCTCACTCTGTCTCTCCCTCATCTGTCGCATACTGACCTGCACAGAGAGAAAATGAGCCGTCTCGGATTCCCGGAATTAGCAATGGCTCTAGGCAGAGGACAGGAAAGGCAGAAAGAGAGAAGGGGGCTGTGAGACAGTGGCACTCCGCTGGAAAGAACGGCGAGACGTCACTGGAAACAACTGAGACTCCGCAAGACGGAGCTATCGAAGGCCCTGGCCTCGCGGGGACACTCACCACCACTGTGGCCTCTCGGGGCTGCTCCGGAGCCAGAGTTTCAGGGGAACGTGAGGCGGAGGGTGAAGGCCCAGCGGCTCTGCGCGTGCGGAGCTGAGCGGCTACCTAGGCGATAGCGCACTTCTCAGGCGGGAGCGCTTTGCCTGCAGAGAGAAGGATATTTGTGTTTACACATTCATTTGTCCAGGAACGTTAACGTTTTTGTTTTAGAAAAGGAGAACATGTAGTGAATTGTGATCTAACTCTGCACTTGTAGGTATATGATTTTCACTAGAGGTACAGATGAAACACTGACAATATATGGTTGGCTAGAGTTAAGTAACAAGTCCATCAAGACTGGTTTTCTTCTTGCTGCCACCGCATTTAATTTTGTTGAGATATTCAAGTTATAGTGCTTGAGTCTAGGACGATAATGTATTTCAGCCTATCTAGCCTGTTCCCATAACACACTGTGGGTTTGATAGAAGTTTTAAAAATATCACCTTTATGTAAAAGACATTTCCTTTATGAAATGCTACAGTACATCATCATCTCAACGGACATGACAGGGACAACACGACTTCCGGGAACTGATTATTTCCAGTATTTCTATTCTATAGTTACTCTATTAGTACAGATATTCACTGAACTTCTGGCCTTTCGTTTTCTCCGGTATGAGAGCTGTCTAATGGCTTCTCATTAACTGAGGAGTTTAGAAAGTCTCCTCACATTTCGCCTTTTTCTTTCTACTGCAGGATTAACCTGTATTCCTACCCTGGAAGCTACCAGGCTGTTCAGAGGTAGGCACCAGTCATGATGGGACAGGTGCAGAGCAGAGGTGGTGCTCAGAGTCAGGTGTGTAAACTCAGTTCAGAGGAGCCACTAAATACCCCACGTCTGTTGGCATGGTCACAGCCCTGTGTCCCCGATGCCCCTTTCCAATCCCATCTTGCATCCTAACGTATAGCTAGAATGGGCTCCCACTTTCCAGGACACACGATGATTTTAGCATCTTTGCACTGACATTCTCTGCCTCAGATAGTCGTCCTAATAGTTTCTAAACGACTGGAGCCTCTACAAATTTTTGTCTCGATGTGAATCCAGTCAGCTCAAGCCATTGCTTTATCCACACAGTCAGAAATCCTACTCTATCTCTCTCAGTGATGTGACGGTCCTATGTTCATTTTCCTTGAGCTCCATCTCGTGTGATTGCTGACTTGGCTTCTCCCTCAGCTCTAGACTCTGAGCACCACAACAGGAAGGATGAAAGGTATTTCATGTAAAGTACTTACCTAACATTTCTATAATAAATGATTTTAACAAACATTAAGAGACATGAAACATATCTGTGGCTTAAGATCATCATGAAATATCTGTGACATCAGTACACGAACTGCAGGCCTGAATGATCCTATCTTCTGTGGTTAAACAAAATAATAGTCAGAAAAACTTAGAAGTGTTCTGTTGTGCCGCACGGTGTTAGCATGTCATAAGAAAACCACGGTTCACATCATTTACCGGCATGTACTTCAGACAACTGCAGAAATCCAATGTTATCAAAGAAAACAGAGTATGCACTGAGTTCTATCAATAAAGTGTAGCATTAGAGACATGCTCTAAGACACTTCAGATCAGTAAATGGAACTCCAAACAGTCAACTACAGAATAGCTCTTTGGAGACTCTGATGTGTCATGTGGAGACAACATAAATCTGTGCTTTCAGGTGAACAGAGAGATTTGAAAAATAAATTCCTTTAAGTAGTTTTCATTCTGGGCTGTTTTTCATGTCAGACATAGTCTGAAGAGTGGTAATAACCATGTAGATCATAATTTCAGAGTCACTAGTTCTTGATGGCTCCCAAAAGAGAATAAAAGCATAATTCTTAATACGTCATAGATCACAGGTTTTGGTGAATGCAATTTACTTTGCAGATGAGTTTTGAGTGATTATGTTTACCAAGGAGTATTTCCTTTGCTTGTAATCAATTGTGTGTCCTCTTCCAAAACCCCCACTAGTGGGAAGAATACCAAGGCAGAGTATCTGAAAACAAATACAACCTGCAACTCATTTTTGAGTAAAGTTAAATAAGAAAAGAACAAAGCTACATTTTTCCACTGAGGGCATGACCTGTAGCCCTCTCAAAAGAGCCACTGTCAACCCTAGCTGGATTTGGAACCTTTGGTACCGCAGTGGTCTCGGTAACTATGCAGTGCCACGATCGTCTAGGAAGGACAACTCGCAGGAGACGTGGGACGGATCAAATTCAGGGTGAACACTGCCCCAGAGATACAAAATTTAACAAAGGGACCCATGATACAGTCTAGATAAAAATCCTCTGCAAAAGGAACTGAAAAGTCACATTATGAATGTCTTTGTTTCTGGATCCTGTTGGGACATAATAAATGCCAGTTAGGGAGGGAGTTTATGCTAGAAGGCAAGGAAAGTGCGCCTCAGGGTAATCTTACATTTCTAATCATTTAACTCCATACCTCTGCCCAACTGTAGATCCACCAATGGCTTCTATTCTACAGGCACTTGTGTTGTAAAGAATATCAGTCAAATTACTATAAATTCAGTGTTTCTTTTTTTGATGCGAGGGATAGAACTTGTGACCTTGGGCTTGCAAGGCTAGCATTGGAACCCCTGAACTAAATCATCAGCCCTCAATTCAGTGCTTTTTCTGAGGAAGCTATCAAAACAACAATTATTAATAGTGACTATTTTAGTAGTAGTAGATAATAATAAAATATAGTTAAATAGAAATGTATTCATAGAATATATCTGCAGTATAAACAAAGGCATTTACAATATAAGGCCATATTTATAGATATATATTTTCAGTTAACACAAAATATCATACATTTTTACAGACTAAAGTTGTTTTGATAGAAGTAATGTTTAATGATCAAGTCTTAGTACGCAGCACACACCTTGTCTCATTTATCATTTCTTTGTGAGGAAAAAATTCAAAACCTTCTCTTCTACGAGACAGTAGAACTTATTCCTATTATGCCCAATATTTTGTCTGTCAAAGCTCTTCCTACTTCACTTTCCCCTCAGTCTTCCCCAGCCTTTGCTAAACATCATTCTATTTTCTACTTCTCTCTTGAAAAAAACTACATAAATATTCCCAAAAGCAGCAAGAAATATTTTCACTCTGTAACTGTGCAGTTCAGCTCCTGTCTGCCATTTTTCTCAAAATATTGAGAGTTTATATTAAAAGTAGCTGCATAAATATAATTAGCTGCTCCAAATTTATGCAAAGTTTTAATATATTCAAATGTATGATATCTGAAGTTGTTTTCGAAAGTGTACTGAATCGTATTTTTCATTTTCTGTTTGTGTACATATGTGCATGTACCCAGCACCTGAGCGGGCTTCATCTCCTAAGCATGCTTTCCTAGGACAATCCTTCCAATGAAGAGAGCACGCAGAGAGATATTTGAGTGTCCACGTCCTCCTGCCAGACTCAGTATGCACTGCCTGCATGTAATAAAGATTACAGCTAAATAAATGACTCGACAGTCAACCTTCTAGAAATGGCTGTATTTAGCTTTTAGGGTAATGTTAACATCGCTGTGGTATTAGTAATCTCATCAACTTTTTGGTTAGGGGTGGATAAATAACTAGCTTTTAGTATGTAAATTACCAACAAAAACGTTTTGCAGAAAATGGGTCAGGTTAAGGATGTAAATGAGGCCTAAAATGTCTCATTAGGTTTTGAATTGCTTTTTTTTTTTTTTTACCCTAAGCATTATAAATCTTGTGAGCTTTGGGGTAATTTTCTTGCTTGAATAAACTACTAAGGTCTTTTCCAATAATAAATGAACTAAAATACTTCTCAAAACTAATTCTGCTTGAAAAGATAGAACAAATTGAATATTGAAGTATAATTTATTTGAAAGTTACTCAATGTTTCTCTCACCTAATATTTTAGATAATAATTTGTTCAGACCACGTGTGCAGATTTTACAATGGGCTCAGTGGTTAGGTATAGAGACCTCTGTCAGTGGCTCTCATTTATATATTTGAAGGGTACTTCTCAGACTTTGGGACAAACTATTAAATACATGATATGAGTCTATTTTTCATGAAGGAATGGGTCTTCCTTGATTTTGTAAAATGTATCTCTCTCTGCTTTTGTTTTGACAGTCCTTTTTGTAATGCTCACACTAAACCATGTTTTCAGAGCTAGTACTGTGCAAAAGCATGATCATACTTACAGCATGCTTCTTGACCAGCTGACATAGTTAAACAACAACTGCACACACAAAAGACAGGCAAAACCACTTTAGTTCTGAGACACTAATAAAACAGTGTCACCTCACAGAGTGATATTGTCACCTGGCAGTTTCACACATTTTGCTTCACCCATATTGGTGTCTGATCCACAACCACTCATTTGTAGCAGTCTAAATGAGCCTCATGTGACAGTGTATGAAGTGCTTCTTGGTTATGTTTATCGATCACAGTGTTGCTAATGGTTAGGACGGTTTAACATATCCAACTCTTGACAGGGGGTTGTATTCTGTCAGCGTAAAAACTGCAAGCGAGAAATAGTAAATATGTAATTATAGTAACGATGTTCCTATACTTAGCTTTAAAAATCTAAAAGATCATAGATAGGCAAATACCGGATCTTCTCTTTAATATGAGCACCTGTAGATGCAAATGAGCTCTAGAAAGTATGACAGATTTTGTAGAATAGGAAATTTCCATAGGAAATTTGGTGTGGGAATGTAATGAGGGGAAAGAATAAATATGACTCTGAAAGAAAATAAAAGAGCATGTATATAGGGGGTGGGGAGGTGTGGGTGGGTAGGGATATGGGTAAAAATGAGAATTAACTTGTGTCATATACTGGTACAGATTCCCCAATGTTATATGTGATTGTGAGATATATATATATAAATTGTACCAATAAAGAATTCATTTAAAAAACTCCAGAAGAGAAATCAATCTGCCCATTATTGTCATTTGCTGTTTCTGTGTAGAATCTAACAGGATAAGCAAAATCAGTGATTCTGAAACTACATCAGGAGAGCTTCCAGCTTAATTGTCAGCAAATATACCATTTCTCACCCAAAGCAAGTAAGTGTTTTAGAAAATACTTTCTGCATTAGTTGCCTGCCCTTTCCTTTTTCTTTTTTCTTTCTTTCTTTCTTTCTTTCTTTCTTTCTTTCTTTCTTTCTTTCTTTCTTTCTTTCTTTCTTTCTTTCTTTCTCTCTCTCTCTCTCTCTCTCTCTCTCTCTCTTTCTTTCTTTCTTTCTTTCTTTCTTTCTTTCTTTCTTTCTTTCTTTCTTTCTTTCTTTCTTTCTTTCTCTTCCTTCCTTCCTTCCTTCCTTCCTTCCTTCCTTCCTTCCTTCCTTCCTTCCTTCCTTCTTTCTTTCTTTCTTTTTTTGAGACAGGGTCTCACTTTGTAGTTTAGGCTGGCCCTGAGCTCATCACGTAGCCCAGGAAAGCTTTGAACTCAGCAATCCTCCTACCTCTACCTCCCGAGTGCTGGGATTACAGGCATAAGTCACCATGTGTGGCTCCTTCATTCACTTATATTAATGTTTTGTAATGGCAAGTGCTGTAATGGAGAAATCATTTCCATTTTCCTTAAGCAGTCCAAATTATATGTGTATACATGATGTATACATGTCTTTATGCATCACATGTTCTCACAGAATGGATTATATTGTCTTATCAATTTTATACATGAAGAAAAAAGATGCAATTATATTCTGTATACAGGTATTTATTAAAATTGGTCTGCAATGCTTAGTGAAGTTTTATAGGTAAATGAAGATGTTTTCACAGGTTTTGCAAAGGATAACTGGAAAACATATGACTTCAGATACTGAGAAGGTCCAGGGCTAGTCTCAGTGGGTTAAAATAACAGAGCTGTTCAGGTGTTATGTGACTATTTTATGTCATGTATTTTAATGGAAGATATTTCCTTCAGAGAGACAGGACAAATCACCAGAGAGAGAAATATGAGTCCCGACGTGTATTTATATGGTCTACATACTGCCATGTCAACTTTTTCTGCTCACTACTAAAATTCATTATTGTCCTCCCTAAATCTTGCATTTTTTCTTGTCTTGGCCCAGTCTACTGGGTTTTTCTTCCATTTTCATGTTCTTTTTGTGGATGACCTCAAACTTCTGTGTCTAAGCAAACTATGCATTTAAAAGCTGATTTCTTCTCTAAGGCTATGGGGGACTCTTTCTGTGTTAAATACTTATTTATCTTGCTCATACAGTACAAAATATGTTCAAATACTTAGAGACAATAATGGCTGCAGTTTGTAGAATTTATCATGTTTCAGAAATTCTTTCTGTTCTCCAGACAACCCATGAGAAAGTAATATTAGCTACATTCTACAAATGAGGATGGTAACCTGTAAAGTTCCTCGACTAACATTATATATTATATGGCAACATCAAAACTTAAATGCAGGTAGAATGATGCCAAAATCAATACTTTGTGTAAAAGAAACACAGAGTCTCTGTTAAGGACCTCCTTCACATCCATACTGTTTCCCACACAGTGAGATCCATCCTTGGGCTCATTAGTGAACTTACATTCAGATGCATTGTATGATCAGTGCCTAGAACCATGATGGTGATTCCTGTCGCTTCAGCTGTTGCAAAAGCGAAAATGGGATGGTGACCAGAGTAGAAGACAGCAGATGTGCCCTTTCCCACTCAGGTTCATGACTTTCGCCCAGTCCTGTCATTTTTCTTAGTATCAATTTCATCATCTGTAAAACCGGGAACGTTACACGATTTGTCTCCAAAGTATCTTCTAGTTTTAAAGTCCCACTGTAGGATGTTCTTGCCATGGGATAAGGGAATAGAACTCTCTAGTCGCTTGGAAAGTGCATTGACTGAGCAATTTGATTGTATGCGATTCAGAATCCAGGCTTGTCTGTGGCCCAACCATCCTGAATACACCTGATTTCGTCAGAACTTGGAGCTCACACAATACTTCTACCAGTTCATGTCTCCCCTGCTCTATGCTACTTTAGAAATCTTATTACCCTTGATTGTTTTTTTTCCCAATATACAGCTAGTTTTTTCATCGAAAACTAAATAAGGAAACAACAAAAAACAAATTTAAAGCTGTATTCTAATACACACACTAAGACATTTTGACTCTAGGACTTCGGGCACAGATACACTCATGGATGTACTCCAGGCAGCTCTTATTCAGGGGCTATATTTAATTCCCACATGATGTTTAGGGGAATGTTTTGCCTTACTTAATTCATTTTACTAGGAGAGGTACAGAGTAACATTTTCTCTTATGCCTAACACATTTGTACTCTGCATACGCATTTTAAGTGATTGTGGTTTGGATTTGGCCTTCATGATGTTCTTCTGTATTAGAATTTTAAGCTCAGTTACATTGTAAGAGTTTCATAAGCTCTAGTTTAAAAATTTATCAAGAAACATAGTAAATGTGTATCCCTATATAGAAATTTAGTCATATTCAAATGCTATGTATGTAAAAGTTTGTTTTATTTGGAATGACTAATATTTTCAAACAATTTCAGGATGAGCAATTCATGAGTGTCATCCTTGAGACGAAATGTCTCACAAATTCTCCCCTATGAGTTACGGAAAATACTTTTGATTTGACTTTTCTGTTGTCTTGCTGAAGTGCAGGTTTCTAGGAGTGAATTACAACTGTGAAATCACGGCGTAAGAAACAGATGTGCGCATGACCGGCCCTCTTCCGGGTGAGGACGCTTCCCCCACACTTGGAAGACTGTGGTTGAAGAGACGCTGTGTTCTTCAGCAGCAGGTCGCTGAAACTTCAAAGCTTCCAAGGCCACCGGGGGGAATGTCCGTCTCAGCAGGGGTCCGTACCCTGTCTGGATGTGTCGGCAGGTGAGTCAGTGCGGGTGGAGAGAGCTGCAGAGTTACATCGAGCTTATCCCGCAGCGGGGAAGAAAAAGAAAAAGAAAAGTGTCCTGTCTGAGCCAGTTGAAACCAGCTGAGTTCCAGCTGGAGAAGGAGGAGCCAGCTGCAACCTTAGCCCACCTTGGTGCCCACAGTAACGCTTCCCCGTGAAGGGGCACCAGGGCTTCTCGGCGCCTTTGTCTGCAGCTGCACAGTGTCTGGGAATGAGGCAGCAAAGCAGGAAGGACAGAGAAGCACTTCCGTGCTACAGCTGTACGTGTGATAAGGCTCCGATATGAATTTATATGACAGGTACAAGCTCAGGTCCTATTAACACTAACTGGGTTTTGCTACTGTGATTTACATGTGAGTGGATAATAGTCATGTTATTCATCGATGTTTCCTATGGTCAGAACCATGTGTCAAAGCTGCAAACTGAAATATCTTGAGAAATGATAAACAAATTTTAGTTTCCTTTATGAATGGGTGGTACAGGAAAGGAAAAAAAATCACTGTATGGCACGTTTATACCTTCTAAAAGCTTAACATAAAAACATGCAAATTACTCTGAGAAACAGTCATATATGGTAACTTTTAAACTCATCAGATTGTTTTATACTACTTTAAAACTCATGTTAAGGAAAAGTTTGTTAAAGTGTGTACTTACTAGTTATTTCTACATCATTTTCCTGACCTTCAGCTTGACTTCAAGGACTTAAATTACTGAGGCTAAGTGTATTCCCCTTAGTGCAGGACCAAGTCCTACCTGAACTTGAACTCGAATACCTCAGAGCGGCAAGGGACTCCCTCAGCACCAATGTTCCTTGCAGAGGCTGATGGGATCTAAAGCACCCGCTCAAAGTAGCAAAAGTAAAAGAGGAGAAGGCCTTGATGTGCCCATCATTGGGAGGCGAGAGGCAGAGAGAACTCTTCACCAGCAAAGGGCTTGGTCATGACACTCACACACACCCGTCTCTGTCAGGCCACAGCCCTGCTCACGTCAGCCGCTAGGAAGGCAGCTCGTCCAGCTGACACTGCCCAGCGAAGGGAGGGAGTCTGTGGGGAGGGGCTGGTGGCTGTACTCAAAGGACAAGGGGGCAAGAGAAAATGAAGATATCGAACATAAATAATACAACTCACTTTCTGATGTGAAGTGCCAAAGACTTCAGCAGGGAATGCAAATCCGGCACAAAAGACCTTTGTTTCTTTCTCCTCTATTTTGACATTTTCCTAGACTCACTTGATAGCACTCGCATTAAGCTTCATTTCAGATTCTCATCCAAAGTCAAACTGAGCGTACCAGACTCAGCAGAGTGTAACAAAACTTTCCGAAAGACCAGAATGAGCATTTGTGTTTGATTTTCCTTCAATGCATTCCCGAAAAGACCAATTAAAATACTTAAAGGTCACATTAAATAGCAACTTCATGCTAATAAAGTACTTTGTCCTACTATTATAAAAATATGAGACAGGATGTCTAATTTTTCCAAACTTTTCACCTGTCCTTATAATTAAAGTTACCTAGTGTGGGTTTTTACCAGTAAGTGAGGCTTTCCAGTCCAAGCTGACTTCTTCTTTTTTTCTTCTTTTTTTTTTTTTTTTAGTTTAAGTCTTTGAGACAGGGTCTCACTTGTAGTTCAGGCTAGCCCTGAGCTCACTATGTGGCCCAGGCTGGCCTTGAGTACATACATGGTGATCCTCCTGCCTCTGCCTCCCAAGTGCAGGGATTACACATGAGCCACCTCCTCCAACTTGAAATGACTCTTCAGTATAAATATAAACACTACTGGGGAGAGTCAGATAGAAGGTGAGGAACTTCATATGGAGCAGAATATGGCTAGTACCACAGCCCGTGCTTTGCATGTGCAGTGATTGTACAAATGCAATCTCCTTATAGAATTCCTAATAGCACATTTTTAACACATGCAAATGTGTATGAAGTATAATGTTAAGTGGCATGAACTATATTTTCCAAAGACTACAAAGATCTAAGAATAAAGAAAGAATCCAAAAACGCAGCATGTTAAATGCTTGTTTCCTCTAGGAGGTTGCATTCAAGTTATATTTTTAAAAAATGAAAGAAAAAAGAAAAAAAACAGGAAGGAAATTAAGTTTCTATTTTCACAGGCAATAATGTGTTGTACAATTTGCAATTAAAAATAAATTAGGCACAAATTCTGCAACAGATTGTTTTTAAACTTTCATTAAACCTCTTGAGTTATGCTGCTAGATGCAATGTGCTAACAGAAATGCTAGGGTTGAAATGAGTTTCTGGCATATGAAATCAAACTATGTCTTCAATCTACAAAATTTAATTTACAGCTTAGCTGATTGGATGTAGCATTTTAACACCATTTTGGAGGTTTAAGAACAGCAAGTGCCATAATCCTCTGAGTATTTTGATCACTAGCACACAAGCATGTAACATACTTTGTGTTCAAGGGGAACCTTTATCCAGGATGCAAAGCTGGTGCTGAATTATAATCACATTCAAAAAGATTGCAAGCCTGTGGGTATTAAGCTTTGCACTCTCAAGCTTAGCCAAGAAGATTTAAGCAACCTACTCTGGGACCATACAGTTGATCTGATAAGAGTATTCTGAGACCTTGAAGTTTATTTTTATCAGAAGTTTTGCATTCAAGGTCTCAAACATTAGACCTTTTTAGTGCTAATCAAGTGTGTTTTTTTGCAAGTTTCACCAATGACACTTATAAGCAGATGGAATTCATAAGAAGAGGGTTACAGACACAATGGTTTACCGCCTAATAAAAGGAATTCTTGAAGGCCTGAAAACAACTTCTGATGCTTTAGATATTGTTCCAGATTTCTTTGCTGTATTTGCCTGAAAAAAAAAATTGTCAGATATTTTCACTACTCAATTTAAATAACTCAAGTTATTTAAATGACAGATGCCATCTGTATCAGAAAGCAGTCAACTATTTTGATGAACTTTTTCTGTTCAGATGACTCAGGGAGTTATTTATGGAGCAGGTGTTGCTCACATTCAGTCTTTAATATGCGACACAAGGATAAAATCTAGCTCAGAATGCAGTCTTACAAATTATTTCATAAAATGGTTGACATTTGTAAATGAAAATGTGGCTGAAGGACAATATCAAATAATTATAAAATCAAATAATGATAAAATTCTCACCTACAGTGGATATAAGAAAATAGGAGTATAGATACCCTAGGGTCCCTAAGACATAAGGAGCAAAAATCTTGAGCCTAACTTCTTGTGTTATTTCTTGATCTCTGTGTTCAGTGAGTACTTTGGGAGTTATTTCTCTTACATTTTTGTCATTTTGAAGGAAAAGAAAAAGGTTTTTGATAATTTCACAACAAGAATTTATAGTTTCAACACAAAAAAAGAAACAACCACTATTGTGTGTGGTCCTTGACACTTAGCTTGATCTGATTAGGTCTAACTTGTCCTTTTTCATCAATGAAGTATATCACTGCCATTTCTGTATTTGGTAATGTCAATTGCCTGCACATAACAGTGAATCCAGTTCAGTCAGAATAAAGAAGATACAGAGATCAGAAGTGTCCTGGGTCATCCTGGGGAAGGTGTCAGAGTGGCCCATGGGTTGCATGGATTATGCAGATGACCTGAGATGACTTTAGCAGTGCTTTAAATCAGAGCTGAACAGCATGTTTTTTGTTTTTTCTTTGAGACAGGGTCTTATTTTTGTAGTCCAGGCTGGCCCTGAGCTCACTATGTAGCCCAGGCAAGCTTCAAACTCAGCAATCCTCCTTCTTCTGCCTCCCAAGGGCTAGTATAACAGATGTGAGCCACCACTCCCGGCATTGTTGTATGTGGTTACCAGGATCGAACAGGGACCTTGCCCTTGCTAGGCAAGTGCCGGAACCACTGAGCTAAATGTCCAGCCCCTGACTAGCATGTTGACTGGCCAAGTCAGGCGGTAGTTCCCACAGAGATGTATCTGGAAATACAGACCCATGCAAGAGATTAGAGATTAATTAGGGGTTAAGGATGCCAAGTGGCCTTCAGAACTGAAGTAAAGATGGACACATGTGGGCCGGAGGGTTAGCTCAGTGGTTCCAGCACCTGCCTCGCAAGCGCAAGGTCCTGAGTTCGATCCCCAGTAACCACATACAATGCTGGCATGGAGACTCA
>PVIC010002482.1:0-76949 GCA_004025085.1 Thryonomys swinderianus
CGATTATACACATCTTCATGATTATCTTGTTAAGAGCGTCAGAGATTTAGCTCAGTGGCCCTGCACCCACCTCGCAAACATAAGGGACCAAGTTCAACCCCCCAGTACAAGGAAAAAGAAATATCTTGTGAGGAAAGTACTATCACAATTTTATACGAGAACATTTAGCCTCTGCGAACCAATGTGACTCGAAATAAACTTTACTCATAACAGAAAACTTTTGCACCTCTGGCTTTAAAACACAGAATGTACGAATTCATTGATACAATGTCTTTTTCAGAAAACACAATCAGCCTTAAACTATTCCATTACATGAAAACAATGACATTTAGTTACTTTTAGACAAATATTACATTTTTATTATTTTAGTACATTTAAGTAAACTGTTTTAGTACATTTAAATAAAGTATCCATTATCTTAATTCTGGGCAAATACAGCATTGAAGTGAATAATTTTTTTACTTGAAGTAAAGTAAGTATAAGGAGCTGAGCTTTCAGGCTGAACATGAACTAAAGAAGAGAAATTCATGGCAGCAATAACTATAGGCTGAAAGAAGTTGTCTCATGTAATAACATACTAAAACCTTTCTTCCAATGAAACACTTCAGAAGAAACTCTCTTGATTCCTATTATACTGTTTAATAGACTTCTGGGTCATGAAATTGTATTTCCTATTTGAAGTCAATTTTCTCTTATCTCCTTGGCAGTACTGATGATCAGCTAATTAACTGTCCTCTATAATAACTGGACCTGTAGGGCCGGAGGGTTAGCTCAGTAGTTCCCGCGCCTGCCTCGTAAGCACAAGGACCTGAGTTCGATCCCCGGTAACCACGGATAATGCTGGGCGTGGAGACACGCCCACCAACCATCAACACCGCATACCACAATGCAGGACGTGGTGGCTCATGCCTGTAATCCCAGCACTCGGGAGGCAGAGACAAGAGGATTGCTGAGTTTGCGGCGGCTTGCCTGGGCACCATAGTGAGCTCAGGGCCAGCCTGAACTACAACGCGAGACCCTGTCTCAAAAAGCAAAAACAAAAAACAACAACAACAAAAAAACTGGACCTGTATTAATAACTAGATGGTCTATCAAAAGACCATCTTTGCCTTCTTGCTTCTCTGCTTCCATTAATCATTTCTCAAAATTAGTACTTTCCATTTTCTAGATAAATATGTGAAAGAATAAAAAATAAAGTAAATTATCACTAGTTATTACCAAGTCAAGCCAATTACTAAAAATTTTTAGTCAAAATGAGCATGTGTGGCATTCATTTAAAATTTTATATTTTCTAAATAGTTCCATTTACAAATATTCTAGCACTTTGGAAGTGAAGTCAGTCATTCCTGCTTAAGCTAATAGGGTGCAAAATGTCCAGTTGTGAGAAGGAAAAGAACATCCTGAACTTTTCAACCCGGGGCACAGCTGTACCAGCAGACTTATTAATTCTGGAATTTCCTCACTCTGCTCCTTGTGGAAGACAAAGCCTACATGACATCACTGCAGTTTTTCAGCCACAACTGCTCTTTATGAAGCTTAGGAAATTATTGCTTTGAATACCCCTTTTCTTAGGAAAAATACTTTCACCCTCCACGTGCTCCACTCCGTAGGAAGAAGGGCAGTCCGCTCCTGGAAGAGGTGGAAGGACGCCAGGCTTTCGCCAAAAGAACAAGCAAGGAGTCCACTGCAAACTTACTGACTCATGCACTTTACAGACATTAAAATAAAACTTTTAAAAGATTGTAATGCTTTTAAAAAGTTAAACTTCAAGTCTATACGAAACAAAAGAAGCAACATTGTGTAAGGCACTCAATGGTGCAAAACAAAACACAAATAGATTTTTTTTTTTTTGACAGGGTCTTGCTTTGTAGTTCAGGCTGGCTCTGAGCTCACTATGTAGCCCAAGCAGGCCTTGAACTCGGCAATCCTCCTGCCTCTGCCTCCCGAGTGCTGGCATTACAGGTGTGAGCCACCACACTTGGCACTATGGTATGTAGTACTGATTGCTGGTGGGCATGAATCACCACACCTGGTATTGTTGTATGTGGTTACCAGGGACCAAACGCGGAACCTTGCACTTGCTAGGCAGGTGCCGGAACCACTGAGCTAAATCTCCAGCCCACTGATAGATTTTTTAAAGCATATATTTCTATGTGAATTCCTTCATTCAAAGGAGAGGGAGATTTTAAACCAGGAAAGAAACACCACCTGGTTCCTCAATGTAATATGATTCTTATAGGATGATTTGGTACTTGTGAACCCAGAAAGGGAGGGACAAAAGAGCTACCTGTAAGAATTGATAGTTCAGATCCAAGTAAGACTGTGTTTATTACTCTATGTTGTACAATATTTTGAAACTTAGTTAAACAGCAACTTAGGCGTTAAAGTCATTTCAGGAAATAGGACCACAAAAAGAAGGAAAAAAGATAAATTCAGTGTCTATCCCTATTTTAAAATTGTCGATTTAATATTAATATCTAAACTAATGCACTAGCAATATAAATACAGACATATAAATATAAAAGATGAAGTAGAATGAAAGGAAATACAAAGTAAGCCTTAAAGCTTACTCATTATATGGTTTCTGAAGCCCTCTCTCATCTTTTTGAAAGAGTTTTATTCCACTGCAGAGTGGTTTGGTGTGAACTGCAACAAAAAAATTGATACATATGATATTTCCTTTATTCTTACAAATAATGCATAAAAACAATTGTTTTAAAGGTGTCCATTTAGAAGAAATAATTTTTACATGTTGCTTTACCACATATTAGTGGCATAATCTCAAGCAATTTACTTTACTCTGTAAATGACAATATTCCTTATTTATTTGGCTCAAATGGAACTTCCTCCTCAGACCTTTTCTGATCACTCTTGTTTAAGATACAGCATAGCACACTTTCGACACCGATCGTGTTTTAGTTTTCTTTACAGTTCTTACTACTCTCTACCATAATGTATGAGCCTGGGACACACAATGGGAAGCAGACGCCAAGCCTGACTGGGTGTTGCAAGACTTTTGCTAGAGAACTGACTAGGTGAGAGAAAATGGAGAGAGACTCGGGACAGCCCACTTCAGACGGAAGCACATGGGAGTATTCAGCACTGGCAGGGCATGGCGGGAACAGCCAACCCGGTTGCTGGAGGAGGGCGAAGTCAGAGGATGTTTTGTCTTGCAGAAACAATCAAAGTTAGAGTCATTGCCTAGCTCAGTCACGAGGTGTGGGTGGCCTGGGGAAGGCGGCACTGGCAGCCACGATGCTTTGGTAGGGTTGAACCCTCAGGCCTGGGCCCCGCGGTCAGTTATGCCGTTGATGGTTTGTAAGGTACAGTGCTACCATCAGCACATGAGACATATTGTACAGTAATCTCTTGAACTTATTCCTCATCACCAAAATTCTAAATATTCTGATTAATACCTTACCCTCCTGGCTCCTGGTTAACACCTTACCTGATTAATATCTTACCCTCCTAGCTCCTGGCTACTCTGTTGCTTTGGTGAATTAAACTCTCCTTTGGGTCTTTTATTCTTGCCAATCTGATACACTACAGACATTATTTCATTGTAGCTGTGCATTTTCATTTTTAAATTTCTCTGATTAAGACTAATATTAATAATCTCTTCATATTTTTGCTTTTTTTTTCCTTGTCCATGAAGTTAATGTCCACGTAATTTTCCTGCATCTTAAGATTTTTATTATGAAACAGTGAACCTAGTTACATATTAAGAAAATTATGAATTGATCTTTTTATGGCCAAGATGATCTGGTCTTTTTTTCTTTTGGTACTAGGGCTCAAACTCAGGATCTTGTGCTTGTCAGGCAGGCGCTATGGCACTGGGCTAAACCCCTGGCAAATTCATCCTTTTATAGACTCTACACAGGAGATTACTTTGAGTCAGGCATTAACATCTCACTCCAGGACCACAAAAACAAAAATTTTTAAAAAGGATCCTTTTGCCTTTTTTATTAACTTCATCTTTTATGCCTAAATCTTTGGTACATACTAAAAAATAAAAGTTTGTTAAATAAATATATTTGAATTATGAGGATGTCTTAATCACTTGCTTTTCTCTGGAACACAATAACCAATAGCTACAACTTAAAGGAGAACAAGTTTATTTTGGTTCATCAGTTCAGTTGGTTGGCAGGCTTACACGCCTGAAATAACATGGCAGTAGAGTCTGTGGCAGAGGAAATATGCTCACATCATGGCAAGAGGCAACAGAGAGAAAAAGGAGTGTTCTGAGAGAGAGAGACAGGGAGAGAGAGAGAGACAGAGACAGAGATTCTTGCAAATTATATACCCAATGACCCAGCACAATACCACCTAACAGCATATTCAGTTCTGAACTCATCTCTGGACTATTGGATCATGATCCAATCACCTTCCAAAACCCCACCTATGAATACATCAAGTCTTTGGGAGCAAAGTTTGAGTCTGGGACTTTAGACAACTTGGCCATCCCAATACTTCACATGAGGTCTTTGAAGGGACAATCTATACCTAAAGCATAACAAAGGAAAATATTAGTATTTGTCTTTATTTATTTACAGACAGGGTCATGTTTTGTAGTTCAGGTTGGCCCTGAGCTCACTATGTAGCCCAGGCAAGCCTCAAACTCAGCAATCCTCCTGTCTCTGCCTCTTGAGTCCTGGGATTATAGGCATGAGCCACCACTCCTAACACTGTGGTATGTGGTACTGATTGCCGGTGGGCATGAGTCACCATGCCTGGTATTGTTGTATGTGGTTACCAGGGATTGAACTAGGGACCTTGCGTTTGCTAGGCAGGTGCCAGAACCACCGTACTAAATCTCTAGCCCTAGTATTTATCTTGAAAATAATACATTATAACATACATTCCCCAATACATGGTAAGCTCTCAATAAATGTTAGCTATTTTTATTCATATGATAAACATTAAAATCACACATTAAGGCATTTAGACTAAGATTAACAATGACAATGGAGTGTCTATATGATGAATATAATGGCATTATTTGGATTTAATATACATTGAAGCAATGACTATGCTAATCCTCAACAGAATCAGAAACACTAAAGTAACCTATTTAGGATAACAGTGCTATTTTCATTCACTAGTCTTAAAATTTTCACTAAGAAAGCTATTTTGGTAATTTGCTAAACTAGATTTCTTACAGTTATTTACATTTTGCATGTGCTATTATGATGCTATGTACCAAGTCCAAACAGATAGGGATGGCTGATTTTGTACTTTCGGCCTCCAAAACTATGAGGTCAGTAAACCTCTTATTTCTCCAAAATACCCAGTCTCAGAAATTTTGTAATAGAAACAGAAAACTGATTACTATATCAGCTACTACATAAACTACACATGCTCCTAAATGAATGGGAGTAAAATTCTATTCTCTGTTAAAGAAAAGAGTAAACATTGTCCCTTTTAACAAAATCATTCCTTGTCTTTCAAACTAGAGCTGTGCTATGTTGGAGTCTGGAGATGAAATTAGGTTGTTAATATCAGTGGCATTTAAAGTGAAATAGAATAGAATAAAATACCAGAGTATACTAATCATAATAAAAGTATTTCATGAAATTTTTTATTCAGTTTTAATTATGTCCATGTGTACTAGATCACAATATAAAATATTCTTACTCTATGTTGCAGATTATGCTACTGGACAGCTACTGTTCTATTGAGTGTTAGTAAATGTTTGAAATTTAAATGGCAGCACTGGACTCAGCAACTAAAATGTCTCCCTTCTATTATGTTAAACTTTCTAAAGTTTGATAAGTTCTTCAGAATTAAGAGAAGTTGACTCTAGCACTACAAAAAAGAATTTGTAGTAGCAGAACAAGAATTGTCAGAAAGTAATTTATTCAGAGAATTTCAATTTGGAAATATTCAAAAGACTAACACTTGCCTCAGGTGGTGTTTGCTATCTTTCCTTAGAACAATTTCAGGCTGTGCCTGTTTTGTTCATTTCTTCAGAGAAGAGGAGAAAAGTTAAAAGCCTGAGCGGTAAGAATTGGAAGTAAAATTTAGTACTAGATACTTACAATACTTTGAAATATTTTTATCACTATTTTCCAAAGATACTATTATTTTCTTAAAAATTGTTTATTTCCTTTTATTTTCTTTTGACAGTGAATTTCAACAAGGAAGTTCAAGTTGAAAGCACTGGTGGCCTTGGATATTTGTAAGATCTTCACACGGAGATGTGCTCTCCAGGGCAGCTTCCCTTGGGTTTAGGACCGCAGCCAGACGCTGTGAGCAAAAGTGCTACTTTCCTATTGCATTTCTTAAAGGACTACTTTAAACACAGTCCATCACGCAGGGGCAGAGTGAGGAGAGAGAGACAGAGACAGACAGACACAGAGAAGTAGAGACAGACAGATAGGAACAGAGAGACAGAGAGGGACGTACAGGGAGCCTAAGAGATAGACACTTTGATTTAGATTCCCAAATAGTGGAAAATAAGTAAGTTTACAAATGCTGGTTTTTTTTTTCATAGTCAAGCTACTACCAGGGATAGCATAATGCAGTAAAATATTCTCTTCTGAGATACCTTTGACTTCTGCCCATGTTTGCTTCTCTTGTCTTTCAAAGGGATATAAAGGTGCCAAGTATGTTTAGCACTACTATCTGAATATAGAAGAAATTCTACTACACTTTAATAAACAAAAGAAAATCATCTCTTATGACACTTTCCAATATATTAGGCAATTTTTTTTTATTCCAAACAAATTCTATGTTTTGAGGGATAGGAATTCATCCCTAGTTCTACCACTGTCTGGTATGAACTTGTGTAATTTTACTTTCTAGAGCTTCAATTTATTTATGTGCACACTGAGGGGCTTTAATAAATTAATCTCTGAGATTTTCAGATTTTTTTTCCATCCATGTCTAAGATTCTAAATTCTCATAGTCAATATGTCATAAAACATAAAATATTAATGACATTTACATATAAAATTTTGATTTTGCCCATGGAAGTCACCAGAGCCATTCAGCCTTTATTTCTGAATAATTAGTATAGACTGTTCTAGCTGTTTTCCACGACTGCAGCCAGACATCAGACTAAACTGATAATTCTTTTGTCATTCACATGCTTAATAAGTGTCTATGTGCCAGAAACTGTGCTGAGAATATCATTAAGAGCTAAATATTAATATTTTAGAGTCACTGAGATAGTTAAAATAATCTGCCTGAAGCACTTAGTTCCAGGTACATATTTCGGGATCAAATAACAACTGGAAAAAGGACTTTACATTTCAAGTCTTAAATCATTTAAGACTATACAGTTTCATCCTTTCCCTTCTGGATTAAGAAAGAGTACAAGAAATAAATTGACTTGACCAGACACAGAGCACCTTTTTTTCCCCTCTAAAATTCATTTGCTTTCAATTTTTTTGAAATTTTAATTTCATACAAGTAGATATTAATAAAGAAAATACAAAGTTTTATGGAAAGTAATTTTCATAAAAATAATTAGAAAATAACAGTGGTAAATACATTGTATATCGTGATCTTAAAAGAATATATTTTCAATTGCTAATCTATCTCTCTCACTTTCTAGTAATACTATACCTCTTTTGTAGAAAATATTTTAATTATTAACAAAGTATCACACTCAGAATAGTTTTGAACAATTTCTTCCTATTTCACAATAGCTTTTGTATATTTTGGACCTTGTTTATACTTTCAGTTTCTCACACTAAAGACACAATGTGATATTTACACACATGTGTCTATTTCACTTAAGTATATGGCCTCTGGTGAATCCACTTACCAAGAAATGTCTCAAACACAAACATATACGCACGATAATCATTTATCATACTTCCATTACTTTTAGCTTGAAAAGCAAAAGACTCTCTCATATGTATATGTTTGGGTATGTGTGGTACTGGGGAATGAACCTAGGACTTTAGCACTGAACTACGCCTCTTTTTTTTTTTAATCCTGGTTTATGGCTGAATAATACCCCCATCATATTTTTAAAAAAACCCAAACAACCACATCTTTTTTATCCATTCAAGGCCAAGGACTGTTGCTAAGTGTTGATAAGGCCATTATCAGTAAACATAGATAAGAATGTAATCAAAGGGCCTTCTTAGTGAAGATAACTGACATGTCTCACTTTTAAGAATAGGGCCACACTGAAATTTAAACTATAGCTTTGTGCATATTTCTGGGAGTTGTTTTCATTCTTTATGTTATACATTTAATTTCCTATAGTTGGTTATTTTCTTATTTAGAATTCAATGTTATTTTATATGTTAGATTTCACTTTAGTTTCTAAGATGATTTGAAGTATGATAAATGAGAGCATCTAATAGTTACTAAGTTTTCAGAAATACTTAGAGCACCGATTATTTTTAGCTTGAGAAACAAAAAACTCTGTCGTGTATATATTTGTGTATGTGTGGTACTGGGAGATGAACCTAGGACTTTGGCACTGAACTACTCCTTTTTTTTTTTTTAATTTTTAGACAGTGTTTCTATTAAATTCCTAAATCCCCAGGTCAGGCTCGAATCTGTAATCATCCTGCCTCAGCTTCCCAGTCTGCTGGGATCAGAGGCATGCACTACCATGCTGAGCTGGAAAAGATATTTTCAACATTAAATGGTATCACATGGAAAAGAGAACATACATTTCTGTTTTCAAAAAGGAATGAGAAAAGAACAGCAGGTGCAAGTTACCAGGAGGTGGATTTTGACTCTTTGTTTCTTCACAGAGAAGTCTTTAAAAAGAAATAATGGATTGTTCCGTAAAGCCTCAAGTTTTCTATTACTATTATCATATTTGAACAGAGACATGAAAGGTATGGTGATGCTGACCCTCCAGGGAATGAGAGGCTGGACCAGATGAAGTCTAAGGCCTTCTGCTTCTTTGAGATTATAATTCAATACACATCGCAGAAAGATAAACAATGTAGGTTCTTATAGTATCACATTTTCATTTATGACATAGTATTGGTAATGATAATGACACCACTAAAGGGCATAATAACAGTATAGAGTTGCATAGTTGCTTTTACCTGAGATATTATCAACAGATATAATATATAAGTATTATGTGTCATCCCAATTTTACAGATAAGATTAGGATGTTTTAAAGGAGATAACAGAGAGGGGTCTGAAGTTATCTAAGTTAACAATATGTCAGAAAAAATTAAGGTAACCACTACTTATACCACTTGCTGGTTTACCAGAAAATGTTCATTCTGCTATAGCAGAGGCTCAGAAGAATTGAGATGTACAGGTAGTAAAGTTTTAGCTAAGAAAGGGGTGGTTAAAATACTATGGATATTGAATTTGACCTTCTGATGTTTAACAAAACATCATGCTATTGAACTTTCAGGAGTTCACTGAATATGTTATTCAACTCTCAAATCACTCATAAAAGTATATAAAATTCTCTCTCCATGTTACCTCAGCTATATTAAACAGCTTTCTCATGGCTAAGACCAATATCTGACACCCACAATTTAAAGGAAGAGAAGTGTAATTTGGCTTATGCTTTAGGTGAATCCAGTCCAAGGTTTGTTGGATGTAAGACGGGAATATCTTAGCAGAAGGATGTGGTGATTAGTTCATTGGTGATTGGGAAGCAAAGCAGAAAAACAGTGCCAGAGAGGAACAAGGGAGGGACCAGCACAGACATCAAGGCCATAACTTTTGGAATGTCAAGACATATGCAGAAGTGTGTTCCACCAATCCCCAGGCAGATTCCAAAGCCAATCAAGTTGACACTTCTGCCTAAAGACCACATCCTACCCATTGTTAATTACATACTCAAACCTATCTACTTAAACTACACCTAATTTCCAACTAAAGACAACAGCAAGATCACAGTTCTGCTTAATCTAATACAACTATCCTGATTGCAACTGAAAATGTACAATTCCTCCTCAAAATCTCAACACTTTCATCATTTTTCCAAAAGTCAAAGTTTCTTCTAAGACTAAAGACAAACTCTTACTTGGAAACCACTATAAAACATCAAAAGCAAGTTATATCTTCCCAACATATAATGGTACAAGAAAAACATCCAATTCCAAATGGGAAGAATCAGGGGACAGAAAATAATCTGAATAAAGCAAGACTGAAACCTTGCAGGACAAACATACCTCTCTTCAGCAGCCATATATCCTTTTGGCCTCAACTTTATGCACAGTTCTTTCTGAGCCAATATTTAAGTTTTTCAAATTCTTCTGCTATGCTGTTTGCCACTAGTCCTTACTACAAACCTAAATAAAAGCAACCAGCAGTACCTGGACTACAGCTTGAATGTTGGTCTGCACTGAAAATATTTTTCCATAAGATTGATAAGTCTACCACCCAACAGTTTGGCTTTCTGCAAAATCTCAAGACAAGGGAAAATATAGACAATTTTTGCCACAGTGTAACACATGTGGGCTCTAGGCCAAACGTCAGTGGAGTCCATGTACCCATTTGAAATATCCTGAACTTGGCTTCTACTATCAGGATTTATATCAGCATTCTGATCCTCTGACCAGAATTACCAGCAGGCTCTACTTACTGCATTGTAAGGCTTCTCAAGCTGATGTTTTCAACCTTTCCAAATTCTTCCCTCAAATACTTTCCAAAGGCTTCCAAACCACATGAGTTACAATCACAGCAATAGCCTCACTTCTACGCTACTAATTTTCGATATTAGTCAATTTTCTCATCAATGAGACACAATATGTGATGCAATTCAAATGAGTAAAGTTTAGTTTGGTTCATGTGGGGCTCATTCCATGGTCAGTTGGCTGAAAGGCAGAAACAATATCACAGAAGGAAGTGGCATAGCACAGGTACTTAGTTCATAGTGGCCAGAAACCAGAGCAGGGGAACAGTGCCAGAAAGGAAGAGCAATCAGAAATAAAATTCAATGCCACACCTCTGTGGCTCACCCAGATACACCTAGAAGAGTGTTCTACCAATCTCTCAGGCGAATCTCAGTGTCTGTCAATTTAACACTCCACCCTAAATGTCACAACTACCATTTTTCTTAATCTAGCTATTTCAAATGGCAAGGCATATTGTGAGAGTATCTTAGTTCACATCTTTAGTTTTTTGTGTTTTTTTTCAAATTACAGAAAAAAGGGACTGTTTCTTGCAAGGTTCTATTTGAAGACTTCCAGAAAAGATGCTGATTAACCTGAACCACACACAGACCAAATACTGCATCCAAAAAAGGTGAAATATTGCACTCAAGGTCATCCCTTCCCTATGGATTAAGCGTTGTTGATCTTGAAGTAAACCCAGGAAAAGTCAAAGCAATGTTATGTCCACAATAAATATTTTCTCAGTTGAAGGATCTAAAATAAATATTCGTCAGAAATTTGCAAATATCTTTTTCAAATAATTTTTTCAGCTGTACACCTTAAAACATTAAGTTTTTTGGTTTTCTACTAGATCAATTAAAAAAATTATAATTTTATTGTTCCAGGCACACTTTGGATACTATTCTTTCGTCTTTCTTTCTTGCCCAATTTTTGTCACCCCACAGTTAATTTGCAAATTACTAAACCAGAATCTACTTGCAGTTTCTACTGTGAGAGGCTAGAAGTCCCTCATGAAAGGTTATACATGAAGCACACTTGGGTACTGACCGTACATCAGCAGCCTGCTGGAGTACATTACTGGCCGTGGTGACTTCTATCCGTGTGTCTTCTCTCTGTTATCTTGGCAACTGTATTATTAAAAAAAAAAAAAAAAAAGGAAGAAGAAAGTGTTATGGTGAAGTTTGCAAGCAGTGAACTATCAGAGATACTAATTCAGATGTTAAACAATTTAATGATGCCTACTTTTGTGCCACAGGAGCAGACTTTACAGATCAACAATGCATCAGAACGACGATAAACAGATACGTGTCCTTCATGGAACTTTCTTCCTGAGCATGAAAAAGGCAATAAATAAGTAAGCAAATAAATAAGACATAAATTGTAGTTTATAATAAATTACAGGTGAATAAATAGGACACTGTGACAGAAATTAGTAGAGTCAAGGATGGATTTCTTAGAAGTTAAAACTGAGCTCTATAGAATAAGAAGAAACAAGTCATTCAGAAACACAGAGGAGGAGTGTTCTAGACCACGTTTCTGGAAGCTGGCACCATTGACATTAAGGCATAATTCCTTTTTGTAGGTGATCCTGTCTATTCTAGGATGTTTAGAATCATCCTTGCTTAACTATGGCTGAGAAAACAAATTTCTAGCCATGTCATATAGCACATAAACACATGTCCCTAGAAAAATGATTCTTCTAAACATAGGAAACAAATAATGAAAGTACTGAATAGCATGAAATACTACTGAGGTAGTAAGAAACGATCACTGAAGTGTCTTTAGGCCTGGACAAAAATTTTTGACATTATCCTGTATGAACAGTAAGTTGCTGAACAATTAATTTAATGTGTCTACACTTTAACAAATTGCTTTCAGGCAGGGATAGTGGCACACACTTATAATTTCAGCAACTCCAGAGGGTAGGAAGGATGGCAGATTTGAGGCAAGCTTCAACAATTTAGCAAGACGCTGTCTCAAAAATTCACCTTGGCCAGGCGTGGTGGCTCACACCTGTAATCCCAGCACTCGGGAGGCAGAGACAGGAGGATTGCTGAGTCCGAGGCTTGCCTGGGCTACATAGTGAGCTCAGGGCCAGCCTGAACTATAAAGCGAGACTCTGTCTCAAAAAAAAAAAAAAAATTTTCACCTTGAAGGAGAATGAGATCTCAGTGTGATGCATACCCCACTATGAAGGTCTGGAAAGAACAAAGAGAAGCAGATTGAAGGGGAGCAGACAGGGAGAGGATGATGTCACAGTCATCGAGATGTGCCTCCTGAAGGAGGTGGTTGACTGTGACTAGATTTTTCGGGCAGCTCATTTCTGAGTGACAGGCGGATTTCTTTTCTTCTCTCTCTCTCTTTCTTTTTTTGTACCAGGGATTGAACCCTGGACCTGAGGCTTCCTAGGCACCTAAATCCCTGGCCCAACAGGCCAAGTGATTTCTGTTCTTGTCTTGGTGTAGTTTCCTCTACAATCCTTGGTATCTTACTCTAAATCAACCATCTTGTTCAAGAACTCTCAAAGACGTCCCATTTTAGCACTACACTGGCTTGATTCATTTGTTTCTAAGACATTTTTAACAGTTACATCTCCTCAGTGCCTTCAACTACATCTGCTATCTTCAGTTGAAGCTCAAATATGATCTTCCATACAATGCTCTCCAATAATTTTGGCCCACACAGATGTTTCTAGTCTCAAAAATAGAAAAACAACAAAACTGCCAAACTTTTCGTTCTGTCCATTAAATATGGTCCCTGATCTCTATAGTTTAGTAAGGAACCAGTTGGTGCTCCTCACTAAGGAATTCAGAAAGAACTTCACTTGGCATGTAATCCTGAGTCAGTCTGTTGGCTGTTATTTCCCTATAGACTTACTGTAGTCTGTTCCACCCAGTTCAGTCACTGTTTGTTCACAGCTCTCCTTGGCTGCTGATTACCTCATAAAAGCACTGGATCACAGCTCCTCAGGACAGAATGTGGTTACTCCTATCAGTCATCGTGTTAGGCGAACACAGCCACAGCATTACATTCTCCAGTCTGAGTTGCAATCAACCCAAAAAAACACTAAGAGGACATACCTGTGCTACTGGTATGAACCTCGGCTAAACAATCTGGTGTGTTCTTTGGTATTCCAGGCCCGTTTCGTTTTAGGATCTTTTTGTTCACATGAGAACCACACCCCTCCCTTTTAATCTACTGGTTTCAGATGGAGCCTCTGGGATCCGTAAACTGGGCCTAAAGTACAGTGCTATCATTTAGAGATTAGTACTTAAGTATGCTTAGATTTCGTAGAAACTTTGAAAGTAGGATTTAAAAAGTGTACAGTCAGTATCTAAGCGATGAGTAGGTTACAATGAAGAATATTTTTCTATAATCTCTGAGGAAGGAAGGAATGACATCCTTTATTACCCAGTTTATATTATTCCTCAATGGTGAAAGTGACAGTTGCTATCAGTTATATTTACAGAAATAATTATAGTATGAAATAATTTTTATAATATAAATAAGTTCAAAAAAGCTGAAGATAGGACTAGCCTGTTTCAGGGAGTTATGACTCATAGAGGAGGCAAATACTCAGTTGAAACCTAAAAGATTGACTGTAACTAGCAGTATCATAGACAAGCAAGTTTAGAATGGCTGGAGCAAATGGGGCTAATGGTGTAAGAGGTTAATCATCGCCAGCCAAATCATGAAGGGCCCTAGAGGTGACAGGAACATTTTCACATTAGAAAAAATATGAAGTAGAATGGAGGTTGGACTGAAACAGGAAATAATTGGAGGACATGTAGATATTGTAATAGACCAAGGGAGATACGTCAGAAAGGACGACGGCCTGAAGGACTGGGACAGTGACAGCAGAGAGTAAAGAGAAGGGTGGACAGAGAGACACAAGGGGAAACAAGAGTTAACAGAACTCAACTGTTAACTGCTTCTAAACTGCTGATTTAGCTCGGTGGTACCGCGCCTACCTTGGAAACACAAGGGCCTGAGTTCCATCCCTGACACTGCAAAGAACAAGATCTTGATATTAAATAGAGGCGATGAAGGAAAAGCTATCTGGATACTCTTGGATTCTGACTTGGGGCTACTGGGTGCACTATTTAAAACCGGAAAGGGAAATGGCCTGGGTTGCAGTGGGGCACTGAGAGACGGGGCATTAGGGCTAACTTTTTTTTTTTTTTTTTTCTTTTTGGAGACAGGGTCTCGCTTTGTAGTTCAGGCTGGCCCTGAGCTCACTATGGTGCCCAGGCAAGCCGCCGCGAACTCAGCAATCCTCCTGTCTCTGCCTCCCGAGTGCTGGGATGACAGGCGTGAGCCACCACGTCTGGCATTGTGGTATGCGGTGTTGATTGTTGGTGGGAGTGAGTCTCCACGCACAGCATTATATGTGGTTACCGGGGATCGAACTCAGGTCCTTGCGCTTGTGAGGCAGGCACCGGAACCACTGAGCTAACCCTCCGGCCCAAGGGCTAACTTTTGATAAAGGCCATACGCAGGTGGGATGTATTTAATGTATCTGTATGAAATCTAAACAAAGATGCTGTTGCTTTAAAAGGTCTGATTCTAGTGGACAGAATACCTGATGGGCTTTGTCTCTGACGGGAAGGAGGTTGCTCAAGGAGATGTAGTCGATTAAGTTAAAAATAGAAGAAAATGAGTACTGGGGAACTGACAGCAAGTGTAAGAAAAACAAAATACATCACAGAGGTGGTTGTAAAACCAGGAAAAATGGCATTAGAAAAATCAAGAGGAATAGTTAATGTTTTCTCATTATTGAAAAAAAGTAGGGTTTTTTTTCCCCCCCTTCTCTCCACACGTTTCTTAGATTTTATGGACATGAACTTAGCCTACTTTCATTTTATTTCCTTCAGTGCCTAACTGCACTCAGGAATTGTAGTAAATGCTCAATACCTTCTCATTCAGCTTCGAGCACAGAAGTGTACTTGTATTTGCTTCCAATCAATCCGCAAAGTTTTTTGCAATCTACTTGTTCAATTAAATTTTGAGTTCCTTGAGCTTGCTTAAATCCATTTTTATTCTTCTGCATCAGTTTGGGCACGAAATTCCCATACTTTCATTTTGAAAGACCTTCCTTTTATCATTATTCCTAGGAAACGATTTAAAAAAAATTTTTTTTAAAGCTTAGCCCAGTCTCAGTGGTTGCTTGTAATTTAAAACACGTGCGAAAGGAGGAAAGGAGGCAGCGCGTTTCTCTGACAGTTAACCATTAACCGGATCCATAGGCTTAAAACTTCCATCTCATTACAGGCCACGAACCCACTGGCTGGGGACGATCCATCCCGACCCGGGACGCCTCGAGGCTGCAAATCGGCTCCGCGTCGGCCGGGCCCAGGTGTCTACGCCTGAGCTTACTCTGTGGTGGATTCGCGTTCGACAGCTTAGAAAGTAACGACCGAGAACACCAGGACGATCACGGCCGCTGGAGGAACCGCCCAGCTCTCGCCCCAGAGGACCGCACGGCCTCCGGCCTCGCCTGCTCCGGACGCCCGAGCTCCCGCGCCGCGTTCGAGCTCCCGCCGCAGAGTGAGGCGCAACCTCCTGGTCTCGCGGGATCGCCGAACCCCCGCGGGAATAGACTGCGGCTGGTCCCGAAAGACGGGAATTCGCGTGCGGGGCGGGTGAGCGCGGCGAGAACGGGGGCGGAGTAGTCGGGGGGCGGGGCCCGAAGGGCGGGGCTCCCGGGACCTGTTGATCACAGGTGTCAGTGCCCTGACTGGCCCCGGAGTGTTGGGTGTGTGCGCATGCTCGGCGCGCGGGGTCGGTCCCTGGGCGCGGATACCCGGCGCGGCTGCTGCAGTTCCCGGGGAGCCTCGGCGCAGCGGCGGCTGTTGGTGTGTCAGCCCGGTGACCGTGTGAGGCGGAGCTGGGCAGCGCAGGGTTGCGCTGTGGGCGTGGAAGGCCTGCGTTTCCTTACCTGGATCGCAGCTCCGGGCGCTGGGCGGGACAGCTGAGGTAAGTCCGCGAGTGCAGGACCCGGGTGGACACGCGCGGACCCGCGACCCTCCCGGCCCGAGCGGCGCCCTCTGGGCGGCTCGGCGCTCCGGCCCTGCTGCGGCGCCCGCGGAGGCTCACGGCCGAGAGGGTCGCGGCGGCTGCACCGGGCGCGGAGCGGCGAGGGCGGCGAGGCGGGACCTGCCGTGGCCGCGGGCCCTGGACCCAGGCCCGGCCTCCGGGGCGCCCGCCCCGATTCCCCGCGCGCAGCCTCCGGGCCCGCGACCCCTGCAAGCATCCGCGATGGTTTTGTTCTCTCCTCGAGACGGCGCTGGTTCGAGCGACTTTGGAAGCGGGTCGTTTTCCAGGGGCCGTGGAGACGCAGAAAGTTAGTGTCAGGGGCCGATCGGGGCCGGCGGGCGTCGCTCGCTGCTGAAGCGGCGCTGGCGAGCAGGAAGTACCTGCGCAGGTGCGCCCCGTGCCCCGCGCTCCGCGCCTGCGGGCTTGTTACCCCGCTACAGGGCTTTCTTCATCAGCGCGCAGGCTGATTCAGGCTTACGAAATGTACTGCGAGGCAGTACAGAAATGTATCTGTTAGGCAGCGACAAATGTTTCCTTCTCCAAGGCTTTTCTGGGGGTACGTTTCAGTGTACGTTTAGGGAACTCTTTGTGACCAAGATCTCAGTCGCTTTTAGTTTTTTAAAGAAGAGCCTTGCCTGTGTTCAGTACTGAAAAGGAGTAGGAAGTCCTAACAGAATTTTGATACGAATGAACTTTGGGTTAAATGGATACTTACGGCATTAGTTTCGTTTTTTGTTCTGTGACCCATGATAATGATCTAGGAAGCAAAGATCTTTCATCCTGTTAAAGAGAAATTTAAAAGAACATTTTTTTTCCTGAAAAAGTAATATATGATCCGTTGTTATCCTAAGAATTCCAAATGTACTGGAGAACAGAATTATAGTCTGAAACACAAGGTTTTTGTTTTATGCTGTTGAAGTTTTTTAAATGAGCTTCTTTGAATAATCTGGATTTTCCATTGCTGCTTACAAAATATGAAAGTGATATTTTAAAAAGTGTGTACAATAAAACTAACAGGTAGCCGGGTGTGGTGGCTCACGCCTGTAATCCCAGCACTCAGGAGGCAGAGACAGGAGGATTGCTGAGTTCGAAGGTTGCCTAGGCTATATAGTGAGCTCAGGGTCAGCCTGAACTACAAAGCGAGGCCCTGTCTCAAAAAAAAAAAAAAAAAAAAAAAAACCTAACAGGTAGTTATGTATTTTTTTTTCCTCTCTAAAGTGTAAAAAAACAGGAGACCAAGAACAGGCCTTTCCCTTTTCCTATGAATTTTTAAATATTTGTAAAATTGTACTTTGTATACAATATGTAGAATGTGACACAAATGATTAATTCATTATTGTCTTTCTAAGATGCAAAAATTACTTTTTTAAAAGATAGCTAGCTGTTTTATTGGTATGATATGCTTTTCCACCTGGTTGTTTTACTTAAGAAAAATCACAGTATTCTTATGATTTAAATATGCAGTATAATTCTTGATCTTGTAGATTGTATACTGTCCAGTAAGCGTTTATTTTACACTGTGTAGTGTTAAAAAATACAATTTTAATATCACATGGCTTAGAATTTTTTCTGTTAAGAAAAAGTTAAAATATGAAAATGATTATCTGTTGAGAGGTGTGGCCTTTAGCAGTCAAAATCAGAGTAACTTTCCCTCTGGAACGTTTTGGAACTCACCTTCTGGGCCGGAGGAAAGATTACCCTACAATTTTCCAAAAATATATTTGCTCTCTGTAAAGTGGTGGATTAAGCTGTACTGCAAAGACATTTAGTTACTAAAGTACTTAGCTGATCTTGTTATTTGACAGCTTTAACTGTAAGATGTTTCTGAATTATAGACCCTAAAGACAACCCACAGGAAGTTAGGTAGCTTATTTTGAATGCAGTGAGTCAGGTATGAAGCTCCTGGTCATGAGCCCTTATTGAAGAAAGTATATTAATTTGTCTAATCTTTGAAAAGCTAGGTAGGAACTGGTGATGATGCAGATGCAGCACTATTGTATTACTGATTGTGTAATGATAAAATTAAGAAAATTTTGCTCTACACTCTATGCATATTGTAGGAACAAAGAATAGATGCAGTTTTCTCTGCCATAGACAATATCTTTGAAGGTTATTTAAACTTTAAATAACTTTAAGAACTTAACCTTGGCAAGTTAGAATTGTTTTATTAATAGGATTACAATAGACATGGCATGTATAGTATAGTTAGGCAGAAATATTTGTCCTGTGCTTTTCCTAGTTAACCTATATCCTCTATCAGTTCTTAAACTGAAGGTCTATGATTAGAAATGTGATCTTTGATGAGAATTCACTTTTAGTGTAATTGGTTTTCTATGTGATATAATGGTTTTCTTATCTTTTTCTTTCAATTTTCTGAATTTTATGCATTTGGAAACGTAATTTAGAAGAGGCTTTTCTTTGCCACCAAGAGTGTACAGGAAAAAAAAAACACTTCAAGTCATTACATCTGGTTAAATTTTTGTTTTGAGTAGGACTTCAGAGAAATTGTTTTGTCTCTTCATATTTGTAATTTAACATGAGGTGAATTTATACAGCATCAATCTTCTTTCACTGTTAGCTGTTTTAATTAACAAAATTAGTTATCTGAGGTGTTGTGTTTTGTAAATACTTTGAGGATAATTACATTCATCTTCTGTTCTACATATGAGACTTACAGAAGGCATTTGGAGAAGTAAAGTTCCTCTAGAAGTTTTTCCCTTACTTTCTGTGCTTTTCTAGGCTAGCAAACTTGTCTAGTAAACATTTATTGCCCTGTGTTGTATAGTAAGGCATAAGGCTAGCCACTATAGATTCAGACTTTAATAAGACTGTGGTCAAGCAGTCATAAGAAGGAATTCTTCCTTTTCTAAAGCCTCAACGCTAAATCTTACCTGCCTCCAACTATTTTGAGTTTTCAAAGTGAAGTCGTTTTTTATTTCCTTGACTTTTGCAAGATTGTTTATTTTTTTTCTCATTCCCCTTTGAAGTTCTTAATTATTTATGTCACACCTTAAAGTATATTCTGATCTAGCAGAAGGCAGTATTTACTTTATTCTTGTTATCCTGTATTTTGTGCATCCCTTTATTAGAGAATTATACAGTACTTACTGTGTTTATCTTAGTACTATGATAGTATCATAGTACTATGTTGCTGTAAAGACAAAATTCCTCAGGGAATCTGATGATAATACATGAATTGTCACCTTAAGAACTGTGAAATACTGGACAGACAGACAAGGGACAGACCAGTGGAAGGGCATTCTCAGAGATGAGAGGGATGAGCAGTATCTGTGAGCATTTTGAGCATTCTTATTATTTTTTATGGCAAGGTAATATCATTATGTTATTGTATGAATTAATAAAATTTAATCTCATCTCTTTAACTTGGATTAAAGCTATAGATAAGTTTGATTCTTTAAGGAAATGGAAAACAAAATGAAATGGTGACTTTTATTCTTTCGTATTTGTGTTTTAAAATTATAAAATTATATGTAAAGTTATGTTCTCTTTCAGAAACAATTTCAGGGTTAGCTTGCATTTGTTGTTTGGGGTATTTATTTTGAGTATTTTATACATAGTTTATGATTCTGCAGATTGTCCTGTGAGCCCTTGTTATACAGATTGTGAATGTAGATGACACTGGTCGAGCAATGCGTTGTATTGCTAGAAACTTTACAAAAGGAAGGCTAATTATGGGAATCAAGAGGTTCAAAACAGATGCTGTTATTTTCAGTGATCCATTCTTCCATTCTTTTGCTCCTCAGATACTTAATGCTTTGCTGCTTTTAAACTCCAGGCCAAATGGTAAACTCTTGCCCCTTTCTGATGGCCTGTCCATATGCAGGTGGACAGGTGGTTGACGTTACATAGCATTTTCCTCCTGTATACGGTGCCAAAGGGGCATGATAAAACCCAATTTACTGCCTCATCATTGTAGTATAGAAACTGACCAAGCTGCGAGAGGGGGGAAATGTCCAGTACCCACGGTGCCTAGGTCAACTTTGTTAGGATTACTGTTTTTCAGAGGGTTTGTTATTTGAAGTTTCACCTTTTCTGCGGTGCCTTCAGTAAATTTTTCATGATGACTTCGCTTTGTGTACTGTTCTAGATGCTTGGGATTTGCTTCACATGCTCTAGGATGGCTTGAGAGACAGTAAACAAGAAGCACAGTCGGTCAGTGAGAATGCTGGGGAGAAGGGAGAGAGCAGAGCAGGGTGAAAGGGACGGAAGTGTGAGCTGCACATTGTGTCGGTTTGCAGTTTTACGTAAGCGTGGGCTGCTTTTTGGAAGTTTCATTTGTATAAGTTTTTTGTTAGGATTTGCTACTCCTTTTCCCTACTGAATATTAGCAAGACTTTGTTTAAAAAAGAAACTAAAATCAGGCTGGAGGGTTAGCTCAGTGGTTCTGGCCCCTGCCTCGCAAGCGCAAGGTCCTGAGTCGGATCCCCGGTAACCACATACAGTGCTGGGCGTGGAGACTCACGGCCACCAGCAATCAATACCACATACCACAGCGCCGGGCGTGGTGGCTCACGCCTGTCATCCCAGCACTCGGGAGGCAGAGACAGGAGGGTTGCTGAGTTCGAGGCTTGCCTGGGCTCCATAGTGAGCTCAGGGCCAGCCTGAACTACAAAGCAAGACCCTGTCTCAAAAAAAAAAACTAAAATCAAATGGGATCTCAGTCACAAAGAGCTTCCTGAATTCGCTTAAAATGCCTTGGATAAGGTCATTTTCTTTCATTCTTAAATCTATCCATTCTTTTTTTTTTTTTTTTTTTTAAGCAAAGTAGTCAGGAAGGAAGGGAAATGAGGCTGTGTATGTATCAGGCTGAATACATTCCAGACAGGAATAATTATTGCAAAAGCTAGAAAGATGAAGAGTTTGCATGGTATGTGTTCAGGATGACCGGAAGGGCTTGGGAGGAAGTGTGCCTGGAATAGAGCAGCTGAAGGTCACGTAGAGGTGAGGTGAGGTCAGGGAGCCGGGGGTGGTAGGCACTCAGCACAGGGCCAATGTCTTGTGAAAGTTTCTGATGCCCTGAAATTCCAACATCGATACCTGATCTGCACTGCAGTGACATTTAAAGGTAGGACTTCCAGGAGGTGATTCTGTCACAGGTGAGGCCCCGGAGAACTGTTCACAGTGCCTGAGTGAAACAGGCTATAGGGAGTTTGTTGTCTTCTGCTTTGAGAAGGCACCATCTTTGCGGCAGCACCTGAGCCCTCACCAGGCACTGGTTTCTTGGATTTCCTGCCCTCCAGAACAGTGAACAATATATCTCTATTTATCAGTTACCCTATTTAAGGTATTTACTTAGTCTGAGTTAAAAATCTTGCAGGCCTTTATAAATACATTTTGGCTCTAAGTCTTGATGTAATGGAGACCCATAGCAACGTTTTGAGGAGAGGAGTGACGTGATTTAGTTTTGGGAGGATCTCCTGGCTTCCACTTGAGGGTAGACTGTAAGCTGCCGGACGAGGGTAAGAGCCAGGAGAGAGTGAGGTGGCTAAGCCCTCCGGTGAATACCCGGTGATGCCCAACACCGGGACTGCAGCAGTAGGCGTGCCGAGGTTGGATTCTGACTGCGATAGGAGAGAAAGAGATATTGAAAGTAGCACCCATATTTTTGTTGTGACCAAGGGGACCATCGGCTGAGATGGGGAAGGAGGTTTGGGCAAAGCAAGTTCCTTGTGGGCTTTGTCACAGCAGGGAAATGTTAGCTTATTCCTGCTTTAAAATCGTTCTCCTTGAGATCGTATCTTGAATGCTGATTACAGTCTTTCCTCTTTTGGCTTCTTCTGGGCTTGCGAAAACCTGCTTTTCTCATTTTTATTATATGCGTAACTATTATATGTCTAATTATTCTTCAGAGAAATAAAACACTTCCAAACTGATGACTTTGTGTAGAAAAATCTCCTTACTGAAATCTATACAGAATGACACAGGAAGAAGCAGTGGAAACATTTGCAGATGGTTGTGAGAGAAACTGTTTCCCTGGAAGATGAGTGAGATGGTCTAGAACGCCAGCCTCACAGGACTGTGGGCTCACACAGGCCCCCTCCAGGCTTCCGTAGTTCCCATCCCTCCTGGTTCTCGGAAGTGGCCCCACTTCTGAGGATAGTTCAAAGCTCTGTATTCTATTCCATGCAACCAGAAACTTGGAAGGAAATTAAAAAATGTCCCCAGCCTTCTGTTTTGTGATCACCAACCTAAAATTATTCAAAATATCAGGACAGACCTCTTAGTGGCTAAGCTGTGGCCTGGGATCCAAATAACCCAAACACACACATCCACATTGGATTGCCATACAGCATTTGCATGAGTCATTTGTCTTAATGTCCCTGCCATATTCTGGATTCGTATGTACTCTGCCTCTGTCTAGTTGGTTACCAAGTAGGTAAAAACAACATATTTTAAATGTGATACAGATATTTACTGGACACAAAAAATTAGAGCAAAGCATTCTTGAAACAGTGAAAACTACTTAAAATTTAATGTTTCTTTCAAGGGTGGTACACTTTTACTATTATACCTTTTGCCTTTGTTTTATATATTTTCTTATAGAATGTTCTCTAATTTTTCAATTTGTAAAGTGGTAGTGCTTTTGTATATCAAAGGATATAGGCTCTTTGCTTTTACCACCCTTACTATAATCCTTCAGCTTTATAAAAGTGAGGATACTTCTGTGATAACATTTTTTTTTTCCTTTTTGGAGACACGATCTTGCTTTGTAGTTCAGGCTGGTCCTGTGCTTGCCAGGTAGCTCAGGGAAGCCTGGAATTCAGCAATCCTCCTGCCTCTGCCTTCCGAGTGCTGGGATGACAGGCATGAGCCACCACGTCCAGCACTGTGGTATTATTGATTGCTGGTGGGTGTGAGTCACTACACCCAGTATTGTTGTATGTGGTTACTGGGGATTGAACCAGGGACTTTGCCCTTGCTAGGCAGGCGCCAGAAACACTGAGCTAAATCTCTGGCCTGGTAACATTTTTTTATATTCAACTTGCTATACCTCTTTTGCTTGTAATCCATTTATCTATCTATGATCTTAAATACTTTACAATAACGTGAAGAGTGGTAGCATATCAGGCACCACTTCTGTGACAGAACTTTCTTAGATCACAAAAAATCACAACCCATAAAATTTTAAAAGATGATAAATAATACTTCAGAAATAAGGCCTTGTCTTCAAAATGAGAGAACTCTTCAAGGCCAGGATGATACACAAAAAAAATGAAACAATGAATACAAATTTGAATATGCATTTCTCTGAAGAGGTAGGGGAATGGTATATAAACATGGGAATAGCTGCTCAATGTGAGTAGTTATTATGGAAATGGGCATTACAATTATAATTGTATCCTCACCAGAACAGCTTTAGTTACAAAGAGTCACAATCACAGCTGGGGAAGAAGTAAGCAAGCAGCCTTAACTCATAACTCTCACAGGCAGGTAGTAGGAATTAAGAATTACATAGTATGGAAAATTTTGGAAGGCACTTTTGCAGTTTCATAGAAAGTCAATTGTACAACACACCGTACAACCCTGCAGTCCCACTCGTAGGTATTTACCTGAGTGAAAGGAAAACATGTCTACAGAGAGACTTGGATTAGAATGTTGATAGTTACTTTATAATAAATAACCTTTAACTGGAAACATCCTACATGCCTTTCCCAGTAAATGTATAGATTTTGATATATCCACCTGAGAGAAGATTATTCTGCGTTAAAAATGAACAGCTAGTGGTTTATACAGTAAACGTGAAATTCATAGTTATTATCCCAGGTGAAATACACATAAAAGATCGTACTGTTTTATTTGTTAGGAAACAATTAAAATGTTAGGAAACAATTAAAATGGTAGGGACAGAAAGCGGACAGCTGTTTGTTGGAGCTGGATGTACTAGTTTTCTACCACTAGTGACAAATTCCCACAGATTTTGAGGTGTAGAGTAACACCCCCCTGCTACTGCGGTTTCCGCAGGCCACCAGTCCTGACGAGCGCAGCTGGGCCCCGTCCTGAGGGTCTCACCACACCTGGGGCCGCCTGTCCGCTGCGGGGCACTCTCATCTGCGGGAGGCCCGAGGGCAGAACCCGCTCCCAGGCTTGCTTGTGTCTGGGGCCCTCTCGTCCCCGTACAGGACCTGGCTGGTTTCTGTGCTTGCGGTGACGGGCCTTCGTTCTTCCCACTTTGTACTTTAGAGTCCATGGTTTCCCATTTTCTCACTTGATCCTGAACTCAGCTTCCCAACACGCACACATGAAAACTGCACTCAATGAATACAAATTCGAATATGCTCAATATATAAGATGTGACTTCTTCCGAAAAAGGCCATCTCTGGTTTCACACTTGATCATATGCTATTACATATGTGGCTCTGAGTTTTCCATGTCCACATATGTCGGCCTTTGTTCCTTTGTACTGAACAGCCTGTGACTGAGTTAATCAGAATGATCAGGCTTGTAGTCATTATTACCGGTCTGTATTGATCCTCTTCTTGCTTAGTTTGGTTTTCACCAATACACACATACTTCTGTAAATTAAATAGAAGTTCTTCCAATCTGCTGTTTATGTTTGTATTTATAAATTCTTTGAGCTACTTAGGGATGAGTATGTGCTATTAATTTATGAAAATATTATAAATGTCATTTCCTTTTTATTAAACATTTTGTGTGTAAAAGTGATAGAGTATTTCTGATTTTGTCCAGTCCACTCTTTACCTATGCTACATTTTGTGTAAAGTAGTAAGGGTCCACATCTAGGTTGTCAGATGAAAAAAATGGGTTTCACCTCTTCATGGGCTTAAGAGAAAAAAGTCCTCTGTTGACATATAGAATTTTCACTTTTAGGCATATATTTAACTGTACAGAGTACTAATGATATAAGGAAAGCAGTATAACTTTAACCGTTAGATGCAGATATGCTGGGTTCATGCTGACCAAACCCGAAGAGTGAATTCCAAGGAGCAAGGGAAGTTAAGGGTAGGAAAACAATTACTGAGTGACATAGCTCCTGAGAGACAGGAGGGACCTGACCGTGAGTCGCTGTGGACTCCACTTTACAGATGATGTTTTATAGAACAAAATTAGGAGGTGGGTACAAAATCCTGAAACGGGTATGACGTGGCTCAGAACTATGATTAACCAATAAGCCGAGAAGTTGACTCGCTGAGATAATATGGACCCGGTGGTCACGCAGCAAGTGGACATTGAAACCACCGAAACCTTCTTCGGCAGGGATGAGTCAGGGGTCTGAGTCACCCCCTGGGGGACTGACGACCGTCTAGACTGTGCTGGAAGAGATGAAGACAGTTCTCCTCTCCCCAGGGCAGGCACGCAGGCCTGGCCATTCGTCTTTATTTTGAAGCCCGGCCTTCGAGTGATGCAGCTCCAGGCGTGGCTGGGCTGTGCTCCCGTGCTGTGCACCGCCTCCCCGGCATCTGTCCGACTGCCTGTGGTGTTTCTGCCTAATGTCACCGTCTGTGATACACTGACTGGCACCCAGGGAGTATGACTGGGGCTGTGCTGCTGCACGGAGGCTGCCTTGGGGACGGGATACCATTGCTGTTCTCTGTCTCACTCAGCAGCCTCACAGTAGTGCTGTGGTTATTGCAAGCTTGATGGATGCAAAAGTGCTACTGTATTTTCATTTCTACTTTCTTGAGATACGTATTTATGGGCTATTTTATTTTCTCCATTGCATTGTCAATTTGTAGCAGTAGCTTTTTCAGCTACCCCTTTTTTCTTGATCTGTAGGTGTTCCTCGTGTATTGTACTTACTAGCGGCCCTGCTGGCAGGCTTCCCTCCTCCTCTTGCTGCGGTCCTCATAAGAGGGCACTTTGCTTTCTTCAGCAGAGCTCTGGCTTTCCTTTACACTGAAAACTTAAAATGTCCCTTTAAGGTATTTTAAGCAGTTTTTAAATAAGTTTTAATGTGTATTGTTTTCTCTTTGGGCTCTGTATATTTAAGAACTTCCTGTATGGTTTTCTATTTAACTGGTGTTAGTTTGTTTTTGTTTACTTTTAATTCATCTTATAGATGATGCTATATAATACTGTTCAGTACTGAGTTTACTAAGGTTTCTTTTTGTATTGATTTGATTTTTGCATTTGTTCTAGGGATGCACTGAAGTAATATTTACTTTTTTGGTATGCTACCTTTCTATTATAACTTCATTAACATGTTTTACACCTTAATGTTCACTTTTAATCAATTCAAATGAACCTAAAATTGCTACATTAAGGTTTTAAAAAATTTATATTTCTTGGTATATCTTTGTTTTCTGTGTACATCTATGTGTGTATACACACATACACATAACTATATATATTGCATAAATGTGATTAGTGTGCATATTATTGTTGATTTCTGTGTGTGCAGGCTTTTCTCTTTTATGTTCTAGCTGGACTGTCCACCCTCACTTCAGATACATATATAATTGCTGAGGTGATCAAACATATATTGTTTTACTAAAGCAGGTTCATATTAAGTTTCTCCACGTTGCCTTTGTACACAAGGACACTGCTGTGTTTTCTCTCATTATATTGAGTGCCCTCTCTCTCTGTCTCTTTCTCTGTCTCTCCCTCTCTCCCTCTCTCTCTCCCTCTCTCCCTCTCTCCCTCTCTCCCTCTCTCCCTCTCTCCTCTCTCTCTCTCTCTCTGGAGAGTGGCATAAGCTCTGGTGCAGCCCTGACAGTCCTCTAGATGATTTGGATCATGGATGCTTTCCACTTGATACCTTCTGTCCTGTTATACGACCTTATCCGCAGTGTCCAAGACCTGTGACCAAGTGTCCCTCCCACGGGGCTGTGTTGATCCTGGCAGACACCGTGCAGCTCCTCTGACCCATGTCTGGTTTATCCGACCTAGGTGGCTGTGCTCTGTGACAGCCTTCGCAGTAAGGAAGTCAGGATTGGGTGCGTTGGGCAGGTGAGACACGGGGCGGCGACCCACCGAGACACATCAGGTGACAGGAGTGGTTTATTACGGGCCCACAGAGAAGAGGTCAGCGTGCTGTGGCTGCCAGCGGGAAAGAGGGTGTCACCCTGGTTGCGCATACTGGGCCAGTTGGTGAGGAACGTGGGAGAAAGCGCAAGACCTGAGGGTCTGAAAGCCTTTACCGAGACTCAGGGTTAACCAGGGCGCTTTTCACGGGAAGCTCCAAGTGACAAGTGATGGGAACCATCGGGAAAGTGCTCACGTAGGCATCATAGGTCATACCAAGTCCTAGACTCCTGAAGGGAGAAGTTGTTCTGGAGAAATGATTCTGTTTACGTAGTGCAGGTGCAGTGACAGGCTGTTAGCAGAGCCTTCCAAAATGTAAGTTCTCAGAGGTCAATCTTAGGAGCAGGGCTATCGAGGAAGGAAGAAAATAACCAACAATATTTTATAATTTTTAGAATACTTACCTTCATTAGACAGGTTGTTATGGTAATCTCCATTTTCAAGGTAAAGAAATTCTCATCAGAGATGACAACAATGTATCTGAGACCAGGCAGCTAAAGAATAGGCCTAGAAACAAACTCTTGACTTTCACTTTTTAGATACTGGTGATTTTCTTCTTTGTTCTTTTAGTGCTTTGTTACCTGAGTATTTGATCATTGATATTGAACTACTTCTGCTGTTCTGTCTCTTACTGTCTTCTGTGCTGTGAAAATGGAACTCAGTAACTTTCAAGCCACAGTTTTAAACTAAGGGCTTGTGAAAGCCTATATATTCTCTCTCTCATCCTTCCATTCATCTACCTGGCTCCTTATTAAATTCCCTCTGTCCTGTGGAGCTTCTTAGCATTCCTCCAGCGTGCCAAGCACGCACCAACTTGTTATCTTTGAAGTTTCTCTTCAGTCTACCTGGAGTTCTTCCCTCACTTGGTTCCCTTACCTCCGTAAAATCTTGCAGATGTCACCTGGGAGAGGCCTTCCCTTTCACCTGCTGAAGAGTAAAGACCACTCTACGTTGTATATATTTCCCACCCTGCTCCATTATGTTGTTTTTCTGTTAGGACTTAGCACATACAACCTCCCGGTACACTTCACACTCTACCACTCTGATATTGTGGTATCATAGTATAGTCTGACTTTCTTCATTATGTGAATTCTAGGCCTGCTAGGTACAGTAAGCAAGTGTTCAGTAAGTGTTTGCTGAATGAAAGAATGCAGGAACAAAATTCAGTTAATGAAATAAAATTTTATTAGTATTATTTGATTATTTTAAATTCAGAAATTTAACATTTGAAAGCTGGGGTTTAGCTCAGTGGTTCTGGCACCCGCCTTCCAAACAGAAAATGACAAGTTGGATCCCTAGTACAAAAAAAAAAATTAGCATTTGAAATCCATCAAGCTAGAGCATGTATTTGTGAAAAGATGGAAATTTAATTCACTGAGATCTGTTTATAAATTAAAGGTTTCTTTGGTGTTATTATACATGTTAATTTAGATGAAATCTACTGACTTTCTTAGAAAAACACAGTTCTGTGTGTAAGGTAGATAATAGTCTATATTATATATACACATGTGCATATTTAATAAAGTGATTTAGGTTGACAGATAGAGGATACCACTTGAGACTTAATTTAATGCTAGGTTTCTTTGCAGAATATTTTCATTATGAACTCTTCCTTTGAACACTAAAGTTTGTAGTAGGAAGTGATTAATGTCATGTTAACATCCAAAAAAATTAAGGAATGAAATGTTCTCACTTTATTATCTTAGAATGTTATCAGTTGTAACCCTTTCTATAATAAGTTTTAGTTCTATAGTCAGTATTAGTGTTCAAATTGTAAAATAGATAGTTTCTTGACTAGGTTTATTGAATATTTCTTTTCTTTTCTTGTAGATTTGCTTTGAGGTCACACTGATATGACATGGAGTCACCTTTGATAACTTTACTTGGGAAAGAAAGAGTTCTTTTTTCTTAAAAAAGCATGAAGAAAACAAATGACCAAAGGAATCATGCCAGATGCCAACTGTACATCTTTTTCTATCATCGATTTGTATTTTTTAACCTGTCAAGACAACTCACTTGCACATGAGAGAAAATTTGTTCATCAAATTTTTCAGTTTAAAAAAAACTTTTCCATCTTAATGTGTACAACTCTTCTATATAATTTAACACATAAAAATTTAAGGCCTTGATTTTACAAGGAAGTTCTTTTAAATTTCTTTTTAGCTCTCAGATCTTCAGTGTTTACTTAACCCATTTTTACTTTTTGAAGTCCCCCAAAATTTATAGCATTAGGAGAGATATGGACTTGGAAACTTACATGCTTCTAATGAACTGTTGTGAACTGCAGTGGCAAACTCAAGACGTCATCTATTTCATCATCAGAAATATCACAGAAGTGTACAGTTCTTAGCTTTCATACGAACAAAGTTGCTTGAAGATGGCCTGGGTAAAGTTCCTGCGGAAGCCTGGTGGGAACCTTGGGAAAGCTTACCAGCCCGGAAGCATGCTGTCCCTAGCCCCCACCAAAGGCTTGTTAAATGAACCGGGACAGAACAGCTGCTTTCTTAATAGTGCTGTGCAGGTGAGACTGTGATTACTTACTGCCTTTTTAAAACATACTTTTCAAGAAATACCTTGTTTAATGCTTCTCTATTGACTAAATTATGAGCAAAGTTACTAGCTAGAATGACTTTTAATGTCACTTTTGATGAGAACAAAAGCATTTTGTCTGGGCATTCTGGTTTTCATAATAAATGGAAATGGTGGGCCGGAGGGTTAGCTCAGTGGTTCCGGCGCCTGCCTCGCAAGTGCAAGGTCCTGAGTTCGATCCCGGTAACCACATACAATGCTGGGCGTGGAGGCTCACACCCACCAGCCATCAATACCACATGCCACAGAGCCGGGTGGTGGCTCACGCCTATAATCCCAGCACTCGGGAGGCAGAGACAAGAGGATTGCTGAGTTCACGGCGGCTTGCCTGGGCACCATAGTGAGCTCAGGGCCAGCCTGAACTACAAAGCGAGACCCTGTCTCAAAAAGCAAAAAAAAAAGGAAATGGTGTTTTCATCAACAGGATGGTATATTACTGTGATAGGGAAACCTTTTTACCTAAACATTTAGTAAATCAAGGATGTTTCTAAAACATGCGAACCTTTTATTGGGTAACAATCCCCTCTCCTTAAAAACAAAAAAACAAAACAAAAACGAATCTGGTGTACTTCTCAGTACACCAGAACAAGAGGCAAGCCCATTGGGTTGAAATAGGAATCTAGAATAATAATTCTTATTTTTTATTATTTTTTTAATAGCAGTGCTCAAGCTCTCTTTACCTCTCATATGGCCTTTAAATCACCTTTGTAATCATCAGTATAGTACCACTCTTTTGATTAAATTGAAGGTTAATCCATTTGCTTTGATTTTGGCAAAAATTCTTTCAGTTAACAAATATACATCAATATATTTTCCTGCCTTATCTTAGTAGCTTTCCTTATGTATAATACGGTTTTAATTTGGCAGTTCCAGAAATTTTCATCTAAAAACTGAGGGGAGACAGAGAAACATTGCACAGTGTATTCTTCATCTTAGATGTCGTAGTTTTCGTCTCTAGAATTTTGGTGTGCATGTTAACACTCATGTGTCTACTTAGTACTCATGCCTCAGTCTTACCTCTAGCCTCTTAATTTATGAAATAAAGTTTCAGTATTTACTTTTTTCTTTCATGCCTGGTGATTTTTTATTAGATGTCAGGCAAATTTTACCTTGTAGCATTACAGAGATTTTTATATTCCTAACAAGAACCTTGAACTTTGTTTGGGATAAAGTTAATTTATTTGGAAACAGTTTGACCATTTTACTCTTACACTTTAGTAGGTGGGACAAAGTTGTATTTATTCTGTAGTTAATTTCTCTTTTCTTGAGAGTTCTTATAACCACTGCTCTGTGAATTTTGAAGTTTCCCGCTTTGGCTACTAGAAATCGGCCTGTGTGAGCTGTGGGCCTTATTTCCTGTAGTGCTTTGGACATTTCTCCTTCTGGCCTTCAGAAGGTCCCTCCTGTTGCTTGCTGGAATATGGAGAGGGGCCCTGTGCAGGTCCATGGCATTCTCTCTGAGCAGCGTTTCTGCAGAGTAGTTCCAGGAGCGTCTGCTGGGCTCTGTGGTTAAAGTGCCTGTACAAGTTGAATTGCAAAGCCAACCCTCAGTGGCAGAACTATTAAAAAACACTTTATGTCAGAAAGGCCTGATTTCATTTTTTAAAATTCAGAGTACAAATGTTAATGTGTAGTTTGGTGAATATTTTTAAAAAATAACTGTTACAAAATATATTGTGGAATACATCTTGTAAGAAATTACTAAAATGATAATTTTATTTAATTAAGTAAACAATTTATTAAACTAATAGATATAATATAAATTAAAATGAAGTTATATACCTTTTTTGATTAACTTTTATATTTTGAAGTGAAAAATATGGTGAGAGATTTGTTTTTCTTTATTAAATGTGTGTGCACAAATGTATTGATTTGCAGAATGTATAAACTAATAAATTAATCATAAGAGGTAGAATATAATAAACACTTTAAAATAGAAGGGGGTAAGGATGAACCATAAGGAAAATTAATTATTTTACAGTAAGGATTTGCTAAAATCAGTTTTATGTTACCATGATAATAAGGTACAGAAATACTTTTTAAAAAGACCTCATGAAATATTTTTTCTGTAGTTTGTTCCATTGTAACTTCAATAATTTGCTACTCCTGGCAAAGGTAACAATTATATTTGCAAGACTTTATAGAGATTATAAAAGGTGGCCTGATAATTGAATATTGTGAACTTGTACCTGGAAAGCAGTATAGTTAAATAGATTTGACATACTAACGTGGCATTGACTTCTCAGGATTAGAACAAAGTTATATGCACTGAAGACCTGCCTGAACATTACGCGTCCTATTTAGTTGAACCCTACAACTAAACGGTGAGCACGAGATTCGCCTTCAGTTTACTGAGCATGTCGTCTCAGGAAGTGCTTGCCCATGCTGTCCAAGTGTGGGTGCAAAGGGAAGACGAAGGAGACCTGGTTGCCCCCTCCAGTGGGGGAGCTTTGCCCTTGGTTCTGCGCTGTGTCTGAGCTCCTGCGCTCGCTGGCCATTGTCTGTGCCAGAGAAACGGATTTCAGCGCAGCAGCGTTTGTGGTATGCTCCGAGACGGTGTGCAAGGCAGCCACTGAACATCTGCTTTCCAAATGTGATGAATTATTGATGACAAAGAGATCCTGTGATGCTTGAAGAAAAATCAGTTTTAAAAAAAAAATTCGGGGGCCGGTGGGTTAGCTTAGTGGTTCCGGTGCCTGCCTCGCAAGCGCAAGGTCCTGAGTTCAATTCCCGGTGACCACACACAGTGCTGGGCGTGGAGACTCACGCCCACCAGCAATCAACCAGCAATCAGCCCCACATACCACAGTGCCAGGCGTGGTGGCTCACGCCTGTCATCCCAGTACTCGGGAGGCAGAGACAGGAGGATTGCTGAGTTTGAGGCTTGCCTGGACTCCATAGTGAGCTCAGGGCCAGCCTGAACTATAAAGTGAGACCCTGTCTCAAAAAAAAAAAAAGAAAAAAATTCGGAAGTGCCCTTTGGTTACTGAGAAGTTGACGAGATAGAAAACCTTAAGATCAATTTATTTTCACTAACCCTTTGCTAAAATCTTGTTTTTAGTTGGTAGAAACGAGAGTTCATAAATGAATTTAAGTTATGTATTTGAAAAAATGACTAAAACATATAGAGAAACTTGAAGATCTCACTGGTTTGTTGTAATAGCAACAAGTAGTCAGTGTGTGTCTGATTATCTACCAGGCCCTACCCTAAGCACCCCTTACATATTATTATGTATTATTTAATCCTTAAAAGAATTGTGCTGAACAGAACTCTTAGTATCTCAATGTATAGGGTTCACATTTTTCAAAGTGAGTTTTAGATACCGGACTGATTGAGCTCAGCAGTTGCAGTGTTTTTGTTTGCTTGCTTGCTTGCTTTGTCTTTTAGCAGCAGGTGATTAAAATTAATTGCAGCGCATATTTTCAGATTATTCCTTAACACCTGCTGCTTCTCATGCTGTGCTTTCACTACTGCATGGGTGCCCCGGTCTCAGTCAGGGCAAACATACGTCTGGCCACATTTTTTTCTTGCCATCACATATTGGCCTCGATGACACCCCATCTTTGAAGTCTAATTATATTTCCTCCCTAGATTTCAGTCTGTCGAAATATTCTTATCACTTCGTGTCTCGTGTCTCTGCCAAGTCTTCCATCTGGAACCCACATTTCCTCTTCCGGTCAGACCCTAACCGAGTGGCCGGTTTCCCTTGCTCTGTGCCTGTGAGTCATTAGGAATGAATGTCTTCTGGATCCCTCTTGCATCCGTGCACATCGTGTGTACAGTAGTTTTATACTTGGGGCTCTGACTGATTGTGTATATCTCATTCTGTACAGGGGGTTGAAAAAAAGTACTTATTAGCCTTTTGCAGTGGCCTTACCACACTGTCTTTCTTTTCCTTCCAATCTGATTTTCAGGTTTTATGGCAGTTGGATATATTCCGGCGAAGCTTGCGCGTTCTGACCGGACACGTCTGTCAGGGAGAAGCCTGTATATTTTGTGCATTGAAGGTAAACTCTCCAAAGTTGTCAAGAATTATTCTGCTTTTTCAAAAGTGTAATTCTGATACTTGATGTATTTGGTTCATTTATTTGTAATTGAATTTGATTGCTGAGTGATTGATAGTTTTGTGGATAAATTCTTAATGGGTGAGTTATGTACCTTTATGTTTTTGTTTTGTTTTTTTTATTAGAGTAGCTATGCAATAATCATCCAAGCAATATAAAACTGTTGGGAGTGTCACACTCACCATTCTTTTGGGATGATTCTTTATTCATTTAGCGAGTGCTTTTGAGCTAGCCCTAAGTTTAGTGTGCTGCTGTTAATACTGAGGGTCTTAACGTGAACAAAGTGAGTGAAAATCTCCATCGTGCTTCTGTCCTGCTAGGAAGAAAACAAGAAATAAGCATCATGCGAAGTATGTCAGATAGTAGGGGAAAAATGAATCAGAGAAAGAGACCAGTCAGAGGTTTGAGGTGGGAGCACACAAGGCATCCCAGGGAGCCCTGAAGAAACATGAGTGTTCAGTGCTGTGTGAGAGATGAACCCAGAGATAAGGTGAAGGTTTCACAGTGTGTCCCCATATAATTTGGCATTTTTTTCCTATTTAAAGTAGTTCCTTGAACATGGTCTACTTTAGAACATGGGCCTCAGTGACTGCTTCTTATCGGATAGAAAGTGACAGGACTGATTCTGCAAAACGTCTGAAGTCAGGTTAGATTAGAAAGGTAGAGAGCCGGAGATTTAGCTCAGTGGTTCCGGTACCTGCCTTGCAAGCACAAGGTCCTGGGTTCGATCCCTGCTAACCACATATAATGCTGGGCTTGGTGATTCATGCCTGTAATCTCAGCACTTGGGAGGCAGAGACAGGAGGATTGCTGAGTTCGAGGCTTGCCTGGGCTCCATAGTGAGCTCAGAGCCAGCCTGAACTACAAAGCGAGACCCTGTCTCAAAAAAAAAAAAAAAAAAAAAAGAAGGTAGAAGTGCTCCCAGCCTGCACTGTCTTTTGGAGGTGCTCGTTCTCAGAGGGGACCCGGGAGGCTGGGCGGAAGCCATCGGCTCTGTGGCGAGGCCGCACCTGCGTTCTTGGCAGAGCTAGCGCAGGGGCTGCGGTCAGTAGTTAGCATCGGTGTCAGGCCAGCTCCCAGCATTCACAGCTTCTCGGATGACTGCAGGCACAACAGAGACGAGCCGTCCTATCCAAACTGCAGATTCGTAATCGAGTTTGAGCAGTGTTTTTTAGTAACTAAGTCTTGGGTTAGTTTATCACAAGACAAACAACCAGAATAGTTCAGATGGTATATGACTTTATGGGCCTTTGTAAAAATCTTGGCTTTTTCTCTGAGTAATTCAGGAAGTTCTGGGATTATTTTAAATTAGAGAAGTGATATACTCTGTTCAAAACTAAGTCCTTTTGGCTGCTGAGCAAAGGGAGACAGGGCAGAAACAGGGCAAAGTATGTATTTAAAAACGCATTTTTGCCACTGAAAATTTTTTACCTGATAAATTGATTTGATTAGCACACTTAGAAGACAACTGTTTTTGTTCTTTTTTATTCATAGTATAGTTAATGAACACAATCATGTATACACAGGAAAAGTTTTAAAACCTGCATACTTTTATTTCTTTATATTCCTGAAAAGGCTATTCGAATCGATTTATGAAAGTGGGAAATTTTCTGAACGTGGTGGTAGAATAATGTCATTGTCAGGATGAAAAATGATGTCAAATTAGAGGGTCACATTTTACTCCATGCTAAACTTTGAGCGCTTTGTCCATTTGTCAAAACCAGCGCGGTTCGGTTCCTTAGCCTTGGCCTGACACTGCCGTAACCCCGTATCGTCTGCTGCCGCCGGCACTCCATGTTCCCGTACACTGGCCTCGGCTTCCTGGAGCTGGCTTCGCGCCCAAGTCTTCATCGGGACTCCTAGTGCTTCGCTTCCTAATGTCCTCAGGGCCAGCGCCCTGTTTCCCTTGTGGCTCTCCTCAGATGCTCTGTGTGTGTGTGTGTGTGTGTGTGTGTGTGTGTGTGTGTGTGTGTGTCTGAGACTTTAGTAGGTCGAAGGCAAGCTGCGTGTCTGTCCTTCACACAGCATTCCGAACCCCACTGTGCTGCAGTAGTTTTCTCTCTGGCGCTGGCTTCCTTCTCTGTCTTGCCACACAGTGTGCCGCGACTTATTTGGCTTCTCGTCACTAGATGAGAATGGAAGCGGAGCGATGCCTGACGTGCAGGTGGGGAGTGAGGAAAAGGTGTAGAATGGTGACGGTGTCGTGCAGGTTCGGCATTTTAAACATGACGCGGACAAGTTAATTACTTAAATAACAGGCAAAATCTGATTATTTTCACCTTTTTGTAATCGTCATTTTAACTCTTGTAACAGCCAAAATAATTATAATTCCTTCATGTAGAAAAAGACTGTGAACTGTCATTCCTAGCCAGTGTTAGTTGGCATTTTATTTTTTAATTCATATTTATAAATTAAAATTTTTTGCAGTAAAGGAACAGATTCCTAAAATAGTTTCCTAGCTTAAGAAACTTTTTTTTTTTTTGAGATAATACAAACTTGTGAGCTAAAAAACATGAATGATTCTTATTTGGTATATTGTAGAAAATCTTCCCTTTCCCTAACTGTCATAAAACTAACTTATTAAAAAGCTTTTATCTTTGTGCTGGGCACTGAGCCCAGACCCCTTGATTGTGAGGCAGGTGCTGTAACACTGAGTTATGTCCCCAGTCCTTTAATTTTATTTTGAGACAGGGATTCACTGAGTTGCCTAGACTGGCCTGGGACTCATGACTCTCACATCTCAGCCTGTCAGGTAAACTGGGATTACAGGTATATACTGTCACAGATAACTCATTTTCTTTTGTGCTGAAATACAACGAGGAAAGTGGAACTCAGTACCTACAATATCATGGCCTTGAAGGATGTTTCTATGGTTTCTTAGACTTGGTTAAAAAAAAAACCTCTAAATCGGGCTGGAGGTTTAGCTCAGTGGTTCCAGTGCCTGCCTAGGAAGTACAAGGTCCTGAGTTTGATCCCCGGTAACCACATACAATAATACTGGGCGTGGTGACTCACGCCCCCTGGCAATCAATACCACATACCACAGTGCCGGGCGTGGTGGCTCACGCCTGTCATCCCAGCACCCTGGACGCAGAGGCAGGAGGATTGCTAATTTTGAGGTTTGCCTGGACTACATAGTGAGCTCAGAAGCTGCTACAACCATTTCTATATTCCCTGACACATGTAATGCATTTTTGTATGGACTTTTAGAACAAAAGGCTGTTCTATATTAGCTTCTAAGCATGTGTTTGGAACTTCTGTATGTTATAATGAAATTATTTAAAAGTGTGCTTAAAGTTGTTGGCATTAAACTTACCTTTTGTTGTACTTTTGATTCCCAGACAATATTTGCACAGTTTCAGCACAGCCGGGAAAAGGCGCTTCCTTCGGATAATATAAGGCATGCTCTTGCAGAAAGCTTCAGAGATGAGCAGCGGTTTCAGCTGGGTCTCATGGAGGATGCCGCAGAATGCTTTGTAAGTATTTCTGATGATCCTTACCCCCCAAATATGTCTTGTTCCTTAAATATGTATATTTTGAGTCAAGACAAAGATTTGTGAAAACAGCTGTCAGACTTGGTCAGTGGGTGCATGTCTTACCCATTCTTGAAAGTTCAGTTTAAATCCATCTGTGCTTTGTGTTACACTTTGGATTTTGATTATTTGTGTTGCGTCATGTTTTACTAATTTCCTACAACAATTTGTTAAAATTTATCTGTTGGTTAAAAATACATTGCTGCATGTATCTTACATCATTCCAGAGAGCGTTCTTCCTCCACAGGGCTTACATATACATACGGTGCATTCCCAGTGTTTTTCATTACGTGGGAAGATTCTCTTGGTCAGAAGGAGATCTTGCTGGGCAAATGTCAGAGGCAATAGTACCTATTTGCCATGCTGAAAACCAGAACTCTCCTGTCACAATATTAATAAGTAGAGCATTTTTTGACTAGAAGCAGGACTTACACAGCTTCTAAAATATGTTTGTCAATTGTTACATATGTTGGTGACATCACCTATATTTAATATGTAACCATTTCTTTTCTCTTGGTCCTTTTTTCTGCAAATTCTATACATTCTTCTACATATCCTTTTAAATGTTTTTTTCCCATATTATTTCTCCACCACTCCTTTTTCTCATTTTAAGATTGCCAAATTAATATAAATTTCTTCTTAATGTGAGCTTAATTCCAATCTAAACTTCTGAAATTTAAGGCCTTTTAGCGAATTTCACATTTATCTCTCAGCTTTATCTCTGAATTTTCTTTTTTAGTGAGATAGTTACATTTTGTTTTTCTATGTCTGTCTGTTATATTTCTCCTTAACAGCCTCTGTTCAAGTTTCTAGATAGTTCAGAACTTTTTAGTATATGTGCTGCCGAAGCGAGCCCAGTTCAGAACTTTTTATCCTATTGTTTTGTCAAGGATCAAACTAAGTCATGCTTACCAGGTAGGGAAGCACTCCAAACAGCTTCCTGAATTTCTGTAGAACTCATTTGGCATAAATTGCTTTTATCTTGCTCTTACTGAGCATCTTTATGGTTTCCTGTGTAGAGAGAAACTCCTTAACTAAATGGCAGGTGGACTTCTGAGTGGTTAAAGTGTACTGATAACAGCACACACAATAATGAAACACACTTTTAATATTTTTTTCTGGTTATAATTGACTACTGCATAAAACATATTTTGTACAATGTATTTGCTTTATAGTTTTACCTTTGCTTATATGAAATGTATGAATATCTGTTAATGATAATTCATAAAATGTCTAGAAATCCACAAAAAGTTATCTGCTTTTTCTTAACATGAGAATAATAGGGACATAGAAGAAACTGTGTTTTCTACTATTAAATTGTAGATGTCAGTCATCATGGGTTGGATTTTTTTTTTTTTTTTTGAGACAGGGTCTCGCTTTGTAATTCAGGCTGGCCCTGAGCTCACTATGGAGCCCAGGCAAGCCGCCGCGAACTCAGCAATCCTCTTGTCTCTGCCTCCTGAGTGCTGGGATGACAGGCGTGAGCCACCACGCCTGGCATTGTGGTATGCGGTGTTGATTGCTGGTGGGCGTGAGTCTCCACGCCCAGCATTATATGTGGTTTCCGGGGATCGAACTCAGGACCTTGCGCTTGTGAGGCAGGCACCGGAACCACTGAGCTAAACCTCCAGCCCACGGGTTGGATTTTTAAAATTAAAAAGAATGTTATGATGTTTTGTTAAGCATTTATTTTTAGCTGACACTACTAATAATGAGTAATTGAACAACATTACAAGTGCTGATTAGAAAAGAAAGCTGAAAGGCTAGTAATGTGCATGCCACTCCTTAACTTGGACTTTGCAAAATGTTCAGTGGGAAGAGTTGTAGTCTGAAGTGTTCTTTGCAGCATCACCAACTCATTTGTCTGTTTGATGTTTAAATAAGGAAAACATACTGGAGAGGATCCACTTTCACCTCGTGCCCAGCAAAGACGCGGACATGTGCACGTCTAAGTCTTGTATCACTCACCAGAAGTTCGCCATGACTCTGTATGAACAGGTGAAATGGCTCACTTATCGGAACAGATACTGCATCTGTGTTTTGTGATTGATAGATTAAACATATGTTTTTACCTGTAGTGTGTGTGTCGTAGCTGTGGAGCGTCTTCAGATCCTCTACCTTTTACAGAATTTGTGCGGTACATTTCTACAACAGCCCTATGGTAAGGACCTATTAAAGTATGTTTAGCAAAGATGTTAACAACACATTTAAGGATATTAAAGATTTATTCTGTAAAATTGCAATATATATAAGTTACCTTCCCATTAAAGGAATAAGAAATAATATATAAGAATTAATGAGACTTTATCTCAGTTGGGTAGTATTTGCGATTTAGCCTTAATACAGGTTGAGTATCCCTTATTCTTGACACTTGAATTATTTCAGATTTTAGATTGTTTACATCTATACATAATAAGGTATCTCAGGGCAAAGGACCAAGGTCTAACCGTGGAATTCATTAAGATTTCATAGATGACTGTATCTTATACACACAGCCTAGAGGTAACTGTATGAAGTATATTTAGTTTGCCTGCATTTTATTGCAACCTGTTATCATGAGGTCAGCTTTGTAAAGATTTTCTGTTTTGGGCATTCTTTGGCAGTCAAAAAGTTTCCTTTCAGATTTTTGATTTTCAGATCAAGGATACTCAACCTGTATAAAACAGTTTAGTGAAATGTACACAGTTATTACAAGTGTTTGAATTGTGAAGGGTTAAAATGCCATTCCGTGGTAAATCATACTGCAGAATGGTTGCTTTGTTCTTGCTAAATGGCTCCCTTCCCGCTGCGGCCCTCCGTGGTGACACAAGCCCAGGAAAGCAGAAAGAGACATGTGCAGGGAGCCCTCACTGCCGTGACCGCCTCGGGGGGCTCAGCACACACCACAAGTCAGCATCCGCTCCGCTTTCCTGCTCGCTTTGTCCCTTGTCAACCCTTTGAGCTAGGTCAGGGTCCAGAACTGAGCGCTGGAGGTTAGGTAATAAAGGTGGAAAGCTTTCTAGCATTTTCTTGGTGTGTGGGAGTATAAAGATTTGATAGGTAATTAAACCGTGAAGAGGATTGTGACTGTTACCAGAAATTTTCAGATGAAAGTTATAATATGGATGGATGATTATCAATCAGGTTTTACTTGTGCACAAGTTAGGTGACATGCTGTCAATGCTTTTGTCAGAGCACAAAGTGAGTATTGCATGTTCGTCCATTCATGTTATTTAAGTCCTGGACTTGTCGAATCTAAAACTGTTTCTTAATATTTATTTGATTATTTGAGTGTGGTTAGTATTTTTCTTAAAGATACACTGGAAAATATTTTTAGAAACATTCTGTCTATGCTCCCATCAAATATAGTCAGTTGTAAAGAAGGTATTTCAACAAGGACAGATCACAAATTAAAAATCTATAAAATTTTAACTCTTTTACTGGTAATTAGTATTGAATATCAGAATTTGAATTATTGAATATTCACTATATTCCAGGGTAGGTTGGGTAAGTTGTTGGCTTTAACCTTAACAAAAACACTATCTTTTTGAAGAAAAAAGGGTTGAATGATGTTAATCTGGTAAGTAAATGGATCGTAATTGAAATTCAGATTTATCTGACTTCAGAATTTGTCTAGGTAGCCACTCTCTGATACTTGTGAATTTTATAAAACCACTATGTATTTGAAGTGAGTTTATCAGATTTATTGTTTTCTATTATACTTCAAGGAGTTTTAGAAGGGTTTAGCTTTAGTGATTGAGTAATGTTTAAATAGTTGCTTAAAGGTGCTATATTGAATATCTTGAAATGTAGTCTTCAGGAGGTGACTGAGTAGTGAGACTTTTCCCCCATGCGTTAAACTGGGTGGAGTCTGACAAAGTAACTGGAGCCCTGCTGGGAACAAAGGCACACGTTTGGCTTGTGATTCCTGCTCTTCTGCACTTAGTCAATACAGGGCCATCTGCTAGGGGAAACTGGTAACTTTGCACTTTGGTACTTGGGACCAGAGGCAGAACTTTTCTAGAATTTTGTTCTTGTTAGGACAGAGTTGAAACAAAAGTCCATACTTACTAAGTAGGAAAATAAAGCAAGCATTGTCTTAGAATTACCTCCAACTACAGCATCTTACATTCATTCATGTAGTCCCAGGTAAAGTGTAAAATTTCATACTATTTTATACCATGCTTGTCATCATATAACTGCTAAATTTATTGATTGATTTATTTATTTTTGGTACTGGGGATCGAATTTGGGACCTTGTGCTTATGAGGCAGGTGCTGGAACCACTGAGCTAAATCCCTAGCCTCTTTTTTATTTATTTTATAGAAATGTTATGGTCAGCTTTTTAGACAGTCTTATTTTATTTTATTATTTTTAATTTACTGAGTTTATTGGTACATTTTATATAGAACTTATCACATCCATCGAGAATTTGTACCTGTACATGATGAATCTTAATGCTTACTTTTTCCCATCCCCATTCTCACCCCTTTCCCCTTACCCCATAAACATAAGCTTTGTTTCCACTTTTCTTTTCTTCTTTCCCTTCTTTCCTGTGCCCTGCTCCCGACCCCCAGTTTCCTTTCCCTTTTGAACATTTTCTTGCTATTTCACCTCTTGTATGTTTTAGACCTCATTCACACTTTTCAGAGTTCACACTAGAGAAACAATTTGGCATTTATACATGTGTGTCCTGTTTTTTTCACTTAAGAGTATGGCTTTAGGGGCCAAAGATTTAGCTCAGTGGTTCCGGCGCCTGCCTCTCAAGCACAAGGTCCTGAGTTCGATCCCCGGTAACCACATACAATGCTGAGTGTGATGACTCACGCCCACCAGCAATCAATACCATACACCACAGTGCCAGGCGTGGTGGCTCAGGCCTGTCATCCCAGTACTCGGGAGGCAGAGGCAGGAGGACTGCTGAGTTCGAGGCTTGCCTGGGCTCCACAGTGAGTTCAGGGCCACCTGAACTACAAAGCTGGACCCCGTCTCAAAAAAAAAAAAAAAAAAAAAGAGGATGGCCTCAAAGTAAATCCAGTTAGTCTTATTTTAGACAGAAGTAATTCTAACATATATGGAGAACTTAATAGCTTTCATATGTAATTTATTAGATCTATTTTAAATTCAAAGACTGAATTTGAAACTGCTTCTTTCTTTTGTAGCAGTGAAGTTGAAAGAATGATGGAAAGACATGAACGCTTGAAACCTGAAATGTTTGCAGAATTACTCCAAGCAGCAAGTACAACAGATGATTATAGGAAATGTCCTGTAAGCATAATTTGGAGAATATTAGCATGCTTCTGTGGTTGTAAATCTGAGGCTAGGTATTCAAAAATTATCATATAAATAGTTTTTATAAAATTAATTTTTACAATCTATTATTATTTTAGATAGCTTTTTGTCAAGTTAGCTATTTATCTTAGTAATATTTCTTTAAAATCTCAAGTTTGTGAAGGAGTTAAGGTAGCATATGTTGATGAAAATATTTGAAGTTCTTCAATTTTTCATTTAAAGTTTCATGTTTTTCTTTGAAAAGACATGATAAAATGTATTTTTTTTCTAGTGTTAATGACTTCAATGGCATTGTGTTTTTCTTGAATACTTACTCTAACAGGCCGACAAAGTGTTACAAAATACTTTGATTTCAAATAAACTTCTTGCTTAATACATAATTAAGACAAATAGCTAGTTAGATGTAAATTTTAATAAACTGAAAGATTTCAGATATGTTAAGATTGTCATCATATAACATAAACTAACTTTTATGTGGCATGTCTGTTTTGATCTTTCAAAGTTTGCCTTTTCTGTTTTTCCATAGAGTAATTGTGGCCAAAAGATAAAAATTCGCCGTGTTTTAATGAATTGCCCCGAAATTGTCACAATTGGTTTAGTCTGGGATTCCGATCATTCTGATTTAACTGAAGATGTTATTAGGAATCTTGCAACACATCTTTATCTTCCTGGGGTATCGTAACTGTTTTCATTCACTTTCCTTTTATTTTGCATTCCTCTAAAACATCTTTATATAATCATGACACACTTCTTTTCAGAACCTAAACTTTTTTAAAGGAAGTGATATATATATACTCTGATAAAGACAAATTTAATGAAATCAAGTTAAATGGAGTAACACATAAAATAATGGCTTCAAATTACAAACTAAACTGTCTTACGCTCTTTCAATCTGGAATAATGATAATGGTATTATATGACAAATATTAATCTAGAAAGGGGTTCAAGATTTAATATTTACCACCAGGGATGGTGGCTCATGCCTATATTCCCAGTACTCAGGAGGGACAGGCAGGAGGATTGCTCTGAGTTTGAGGCTTGCCTGGGTTATATAGTGAGTTCAAGGCCAACCTTAATAACAAAGTGAGACCCTGTCTCAGTAAACTGAAAGAAAAGATTTAATATTCACCTGTAGCATTAATCTCAGTGTCCTTGTTATTAATATGTTTTGCTTAATGTTACAGTGCAAATTTCAGATAATTAAAATTTGGATCTTTTTCATGAATGTTCAAATATGTACCTCAAGAATTATCGAGATACATATTTTATTTCATATTGAGTATATGAATCAATTGTGTGTTATAGGAAATGCTGTGCTACTGAACTAATTTGTAGTTAATTCATGTTATGGGACTTAAAGTTTTTATGTATTAATTAAAAGTAGTAATTCAGTAGTCTAATCTCAGTGATGCCTTTGGTAGTAATATAATACTGTATTGGGTTGGGGTAATACACAAGCAAAATTTTTTTCATAGATGAAGCGAATGCAATCAAATTATTCTTTATATTATAGGTTATAGTATTAAATATATATTATTAATTTTTAACAGCTTTTTTATAGGGTGACTGATGAAAATGCCAAAGATAGCGAACTTCACCTTGTTGGCATGATCTGCTATACCAGCAGGCATTATTGTGCCTTTGCTTTTCATACCAAGAGTTCCAAGTGGGTATTTTTTGATGATGCAAATGTGAAAGAGGTAAGATTTTCACTTCTGGATTTATTGTGATTTTTTCACTTTTTAGGAATAAATAATATAATATATACAATGAGGATATAATTGACATTTAATAAATGATAATAGCAATCGCTTCTCGGCCTTTTGGCTAAGATCAAGTGTAATAAATGATAATAGGATTAGAATAATAATAGCATAACAGAAATAATAACAGCATTAAATTCAAACTTCTCTTCTTGAAAGTTGATTTATTTTGAGGCCAATTTTTAAACTGATTTCTAGAATGATGGAAATTTGACTCCTAAAAGTTAATATGCGTGTGTGTGTGTGTGTGTGTGTGTGTGTGTGTGTGTATCACCGATGCTCTTGTTCTCTGATATATAGTTGTTCTGTGTAGAGGATCAGTAGTCATTTTATATAACTTGTAATGAAAAGGTACTTCCTTTCTACTGACACATTTTCAAATTTTACATGCACAGGGAGTTACCTATATATATTTAATTTATATCTTTTGATAAATTATGCATATAAACATAATATTGTCAAGAAAAGTAAAATTCATTCATTCATTCATTTTAGTCATACTGTGATATGAATCCAGGGCCTCCTGGGTGTAGTACAAGCATTCTAGCACAGAACTACCACTGAGTTCTATCTCCACCTTTCAGAATTGTTTTCATTTTGAGGCAGAAACTCTGTAAGTTGCCCAGCCAGGCACTGAACTTGTTATCCTGCTACAGTCTCTTTAGTAGCTGGATACAGTTACATGTTGGCAAATAGTATATATACCAGGCTGAGTAATAGTTCTTTGTAAGGGGAAAATCACCTGTGGAACATTTTAATACAATGTGCCTGGAGTCTTGAATTCTAAATTAATTGATATAGAGGCAAGTATCTAAAATGGTTTTAAGTTATACAGGAGATTTAGACTGAACATAGTTGGAGACTGTTGATTGTAGAATTATTATACTTGGGCATATTGGTTTTGAAAACTATTATTGAGCAGTACACTGATATAAAAATAGAAGTTCCTTAGTATGTTCCAAGCACATAGCATGACATTTTATTTACTTTAATTTTAATATATAGTAAAGGAACATTCGTCAGCACTATAATAATGTACAGAGATTTCTTAACATTCATTCAGTGTGAACATGAAAATCTCTGAAAAACTGGGCTTTATCAAAACATAATACTTACTCTTTCTTATGTTACTGTTAAGAGAATGAAACAAGCTTTAGACTGGCAGAAAATATTTATCAAAAACATATCCAGGAAAGACAGTATCCAGAATATATTTACAGATCTAGCGATCACAAGTAAAAAGAAAACAAGTTTTTAAAAAATGGACAAAAGATTTTGAAAGCACATCAAAGAAGATACATGATACAAGATAATGAGTGACTTTTTAAATTATATTCCACACATTGTTAGCTACCAGAGAAATGCAGGTTTGCCACCCGAGGCTACTGGGACTGCAAAATGGAACAGTCTATTTTTGAGAAAATAGTCTGTCAGTTCCTCATAAGTTTAAGTACATAATTACTGTATAACCCAAAATTTTCACTCATATGAAATCATATGTGCACACAGAACTCGTACTTTAGTGTTCATGGTCATTTTCCTCATAACACAAAGCTAGAAACAAACTCCATCGTTCAACAACAGATCAATGCATAAACAAGTTGTACCACTATACAGTGGGATATGAACTACTCCTAAATGCAAGGATGTGAATAAATCTCAAAAACGTTACACTAAGTGAAAGAAGCAAATCATAAATAACTACATACTAGGAACCTATCTATATGAAATTCAAAAAAGTAAAATTGGGAAGTAGATCAGTTGTCTCAGGGGCTGCAAAGAGTAGGTACAAGGAAGAGTTGGGAGTGGGGATTTCCTGATCATATACCTTTGTCAAAACGCTTTGACTTTACACTAAATGAGATCATTACATGTAAATTATATCTCAGAAAAGCTGATGACAACATTTTCTTTGAAAATCCCCACTGTACCTAATGCTTTGGTGTAGGAATTTATTAAGAACTTCCTCCGTGTGTGGTTTCGTAGCAGTGTCTTAGAGCTCAGACTTCCTGTCTACATATTTTTAATTGGCAGGATTCAGAAGAAGAACCGGGTATACTAATCACCTGGTGAGGATTTTGTTTGTTGTTTTGTTTTCAAATTGGCTTTTCAAATTTATTAAAATCTCAGCTGGGGAGGGTATACAACTAGCATGTGTAGTTTGAAAAAGTTCTTGATAATTTTTTTTACCTGCAAGAACCAGTATTGTAGAATTACTTTGACGTTATTGCTGTTTCTTGTCTTTAATTTTTAAATCAGTGTTATAGGAGCATAATTTATGGACACTCATGTGCACCCATTTTATCCATACAGTGTGAGTTTCAGTAGAGTTATATACCCCTATCACCACCATGATCAGCACACAGAATCATATTGGAAAATCTATCCATGCATGTTACTGTGTTTTTCTTTAGAGACAAAGATGTTAATGTGTGAGTTGTTTTTCTAAACTAAAATGTCAGTATGGTGGTTTAGCGCAGTGTTTGCATTTTGTTACAGATAAATGGGTTGGATTGTAGTTTGAGTGCTCATCTCTAAAAGATTCACCTTCATAAAACATTTTCATAAAATTCTACCATCAGTCTTTGCTCTCTACGCTCCCCCACCTCACCTCATGCCCAGAAAATTACTGAATCTCATCATAAATTATTTTTCCAGTTACAACATTTCATCTAAAAGCACTCTTTTCATGCAGAGTGCTAAAAATTACACACACACTTCAGCACTTGCTCCTATTAATAATGTCTGAAAGCTAATGTCTGCCATGTCGAGCACCCTTTTAAATGGTAGAAGCCAAAGTTATCTTGTGTGAGTCTCATGAGGTCTCGGTAAATTCAGTACTAAAGTATTATACAAATTGCTCCTCACCTGTTGTATGCATTTTTTTGGCAGACTCTTTGTGTACTAAGTCTGGCTTTCTTCCCTCAGCATAATGTCCTTAAGATTCATTCATGTTGTTTGTATCGGTTCTTCAGTGTTATTGTCGTGTTGTATTTCATGGCTGTTAAGACAGTTTCTCTACTCACCTGTTGAGGAATGAGCAGTCTTTGATTGTATTTTTCCCCGTTGTTTTTAAAGGTCATCTAAGCTTTTGTTTGTTTGGTAGTGTATTTAAACTTTACTAGAAACTGCCCAGTTGATTTCCAAAGTGGTTCTACCGATTTGTATTTCTGTTAGCAATTCATGAGATTTGCTGAATCCTCAGCCACATTCCATGTTGGTGGTCTTTCTAATTTTGTCATTGTAGTGGATGCATACTATTTTCTCACCATGGATTAATTAGCATTTCCTTTGTCAGTCATGGTTTTTTTCTTTTTTCTTTTCTTTTCTTTTTTGACAGGGTCTCGCTTTGTATTGTAGCCTGGCACTGAGCTCACTATGTAGCTCAGGCAAGCTTCGAACTCAGCAATCCTCCTGTCTCTGCCTCCCGAGTGCTGGGATGACAGGCGTGAGTCTCCACGCCCAGCATTGTATGTGGTTACTGGAGATCGAACTCAGGACCTTGTGCTTGTGAGGCAGGCGCTGGAACCACTGAGCTAACCCTCCGGCCCTGTCAGTCATAGTTCTGAGCTTTTTTTCGGTCCTTATTGGTCATACTTCAGGTCTTTTTAGTGAAATCTTTTAAAATACTTTGCCAATTTTTCAAGTTGAATTATATTACTACTAGGTTGTAGGAATTCTTTACTTTGTACATTAGTCCTTTATTAAATGTGTGATAGTTATTATTTCCATTTTTTATGGTTTATCTTTCCAAGAAGAAAGTTAATTGATTTTGAATGAGGCCATTTTATAATTTTTCTCCCACAGTTTGTTTTTTATCTTAAGAAATCTTTAACTCCCTGAGATTGTAAAGATTTTCTTTAGTCTTCTGTAAGTTTTCTTGTTTTGCTATGATCCATTCTGTAACTTTTCATGGGTAATAAGGTGAAATTCTCTCTCACATGGGCATCGAGTTTTTCCAACATCATTTGTTAAACTTACTCGTTTGTATTTTTCCACTGAATTGCCTTGGAATCTTTGAAAAGTCAGTCAACCATATATGTGAAAGTCTTTTTAAATTTTGATAATGAAACCTGTTTTGTTGCACTGTTTATTGAACCCTATGGCATTGGACATGCTAGACAAACATTCTACCACAGAGCTACCCTGCTTTCCCCTTTATATCTTGATACCAAAAGATTATCATTTTGCCCATTTTTTTGTTTGGTTTTATTTTATTTATTTATTTATTTTGAGACAGGGTCTCACTTTGTAGTTCAGGCTCACCCTGAGCTCACTCTGTAGCCCAGGCAAGCCTGGAACTCAGCAATCCTCCTGCCTCTGCCTCCCGAGTACTGGGATTACAAGTGTAAACCACCACGCCCAGCACTGTGGTATGTGGTATTGATGGCTGGTGGGCGGGAGTCTCCACGCCCAGCATTGTACGTGGTTACTGGGCTCCAACTCAGGACCTTGTGCTTGTGAGGCAGGCACCGGAACCACTGAGCTAAATCTCCGGCCCATGTTTTGTTTTATTTTTTGAGACAGGGTCTTGTATGCAGTTCAGGCTGACCTCAAACTTACTGTGTATCCCAGGCTGGACTGGAATTCAAGGCAATTCTCCTGTCTCAGCCTCTCAAGTGCTGGGATTACAGGCGTGAGCCACCATGCCTGGCTTCCCCATCATTTTTTATAATGAGAATCTTAAAAAGGTTTTTATTTAGACTAGTTATTAAATCAAAATTACTTATATAATGTTTGAACTGCCAATATCTGAATATATTTAAAAATTTTTAAATACAAAATAAAATAGAAAGTCCCTGCCTTTTTGTGCAACACAGTGACTTTAAAGTTTTGTATTCATTGTGGTTTTTAAAAAGGTTGGCACTCGATGGAAAGATGTGGTCTCCAAGTGCATTCGGTGCCACTTCCAGCCTCTGCTTTTGTTCTACGCAAACCCAGATGGCACAGCAGTTTCTACTGAAGACGCACTCAGGCAGGTTGTCAACTGGTCACATTACAAATCTGTGGCAGAAAATATGGGTAATTCTTTTTAACAATATTTTTGGTGTCTTTCTCTGCTAAAAATCAGCTAGGAGTACCTACATTAATAGACAATGAATTCTGAGCATAATTTCAAAATTGATAAAGTGGGGTTCAGGAACATTCTGGTGGTTTTTGTTAATGTTTTGTGAGGCGCATTTCCCTGTCAGTGCCTCAGAAGCACCTTCCAGAGTTACCCTCTCCTGTGCTCACACAGGCACCACACAGGCTGATAGTGCTTTGTAGCACAAAGTATTGAGATTTAAAATAATGTAGTGAACAGGAAAAGTCCAAAACAGGTAGGCCGCTTTTGATACTTTATGGAACTTCCAGAAGTCTTTAAGGCATGGCAGTCCCCTAAGACTTAAGTAATTTTGCTGTCATTAAAAATAGCTAAGAAGATGATTCAAACACCTCTTTTAAGGTGAGGGAAGGAAAGGAATAATATTTTTTCTTTATGTTTTTAAGGATGTGAAAAGCCCACAGTTTATAATTCTGATAATTCAAAAGAACATGGATGTAGTGATCAGGCAAAACAGAGAGAGAATCACAAACTTCAAGCCACTAATCTTTCAGCATTCAGCCGGAGCCAGATTCAGACAAGTGGCAGTAGAGGACCAGGTACGTGTTTAAATTGTCCTTTACATTCTCCAACAGGGTTTCCATTTCTTTTCCTCAGTTACTGAATTTTTTTTTTTTTTTTTAGACAGGGTCTCGCTTTGTAGTTCAGGCTGGCCCTGAGCTCACTATGTAACCCAGGCAAGCCTGGAACTCAGCAATCCTCCAGCCTCTGCCTCCCGAGTGCTGGGACGCCAGGCGTGAGCCACCATGCCTGGCCAGTTATTGAATATTTAATTCCTGGTGATAACTGTACAGATGGAGGGTGCTCAATTAGCTTTCCTTGGTCCCAGAAAGAAAATAAAAAGGTTTATGTCTTTTGATGTTTGTATTTCTCTCAGAGCCATAGTTTTAGGGCACCCCTTGGACATGGGGGCGGGGAGTGTCTCCATGCTGGCAGGGCTGCAGTTGGCCTGAGGCCCTTTGAGTGGAGGTCAAAGAAGACTATAAGGTGGCCTTTCCTTCAGGGAGTTAATGATCAACTTGAAAAACAAAAACACGAGTTAATAATGTGCCTTACATACCAAAATTAAAATGATCTTCAGTGAATGCAACTGTAGTTCAAAGTAACTCACTTCAGTTTGTTCTTACACTCATTTTTATTCAACTCTCTTATTATTGACCTCCCATGACTTTAATTTTCACAAGCCAAGTTACATGACTTGGTCCTAAAATGTGACAGCACAGTACTGTGTGTAGCTATGTATTAAAAATAAATATGGTTTTTAAAAAATAGATAAAAATTAAAAAGTACATAACATTTTTAATTGGGTATTCAGGATGATTTTATAAGCAGCTTTTAAATAGGCTAATGATATGTCTATAAATCTAACTCATTTGGTCAAAATTATTAGCTAGAATTAATAATTATCAACAAACAGTTCCAGTAAAGACCAAAAACCTTTACTGAAGGCTGGAGTATAGTCTCATTTGTGGAGTATTTGCCTAGTTGGCTCAGAGTGTGGTCCCTGACATTGCCAGAAAAATTATCTCTTATATTTTTTGAAACTGTTTGCTCAAACATTGTATTTTTTTCAGTAGAAACCAAATTTAAGCCTAGAAACTTTTTTTTTTTTTGTATGCTCTTTGACAAGATAGCTTTGGCTCGTATTCCCAGTTCTGCCTTTACAAACTACATACAGTTGGCCTCAGTTTCCTTACCTGAAGTACAAATAGCGATTACAGCTACCTCAAAGTATTATATGAGTAAGACACTTAAAACACTGCCCATTGACCACTTGGGGTTTTAAAAATTATTATTACCTTTTTTTTTTGTTTTTCCGTACTGGGGATTGAATTTAGGGCCTTGAACTTGCCAGCAGGCACAGTGCCACTGAGCCACATCCCTGATCCAACTACTGTGTTGTTTTAATCTCTTATTGATTGATTGATTGAGAGAGGGTCATGCTTTGTAGTTCAGGTTGGCCCTGACCTCACTGTGTAGTCCAGTCAAGCCTCAAACTAAGCAATCCTCCTGCTTCTGCCTCCCAAGTACTGGGATTATGGGGCGTGAGGGACCACACCAGATGTTGTGGTGTGTGGTAGCGATTGCTGGTGGGGGTGAGTCACCACGCCCAATATTGTTGTATGTAGTTGGAGGGTGGGATCGAACTTAGGACATTGCACTTGCAGGCCAAGTGCCAGAACCACTGTGCTAAATCTCCCACCACAATCTCTTACTATTTTTTTTTTTTTTGAGACAGGGTCTCGCTTTGTAGTTCAGGCTGGCCCTGAGCTCACTATGAAGCCCAGGCAAGCCTCAAACTCAGGAATCCGCCTGTCTCTGCCTCCCGAGTGCTGGGATGACAGGCGTGAGCCACCACGCCCAGCAATCTCTTACTATTTTAATGACAGGTTTTTTAACCCCTCTTCTCTAAGTGTAGAGAAGAGGAACTGTACAAGATGCTTAGGAACTATACAAGATATTTTGACTTTGTTGTTGTTTTGAAGTTAGCATGTATCACTGGTGTCAGGAAAAATCCGTTGAATTGTTTCAGTTAAGAATAAAGGAGAGTTCATTGTATATGTATTTACAAAAACAGAATCTTAACATTTTTAGTGCAGTTTTTACTTTTGCTGAACAATTTGAAAACTGATTCCCTCATTTTAAGAATGATTTCTTTTACAGTTCAATTAAGCCACAATGATCAAAGGGAAAAGATGAAAGACATTTCCCGGGAATGTGCCCTGAAAGCCATTGAACAGAAAAACTTACTTTCTTCACAAAGGAGAGATTTAGAAAAGGGACAAAGGAAAGATGTTAGCCAACATAAAGGTAAGAGCTTATAGATTCATTTAAAATGGAATGCTGGAAATCTTACTTTAACATGAATTTTATAACTTTAACATACTTTAATGCAGTGTCTGTATATTTACTTATATTTTCCATATTATATACTTAGTATATTTTATGTTTTTCATATTTCTTTGATGTCTGTACACCAAATCTAGAAATGCAAAATTTTCTTTGCTGTTTATATAATTCTAAATGGATAGTAGTATTTGTATTTTGACCTTTTAATTTTGCCTTTATTTATAAATGCAGTTCAGTCTTTTGTTGCCTTCAATAATAAGGAAAGTTGTGAAGATCTTTTCATGGACACAGCATAATTTAATCAATACTGATAGACTTTTAGCATTGTTAAGCTGCTGTGTTTTTGTGAATTTTTTGAGAGGCACTGCTGGGTCAGGCCATGTATATTGCTGGTTGTGACAGATAAATTCAGTTGCCCTCTTGAAATGGTGATTGCTTGTCTACATTTCAAGAAATGGAGAATGCATATCTCTTCACTCAGCAACAGTTGGCTTAATAGGCTTCTAAATATTTACCAGCTGAAGAGAGAAAATACTTTATGATGGTTGTTAATTATGACTAAAAATGTTTCATTAAAAAATTGTTTTATCTTATGATCTACCTTAGAAATAATTTTTTTCAAAAGTCCATTTCTTCTATAGTGCATCTTACTAAGTATAAATAGGAACTTTTAAAGTACTTTTCAAACCTCAAGGCAGTAGGCTATAATTTAATTTTTGTTATTTACCTGTGATGGCTGGTTTCTCAAGTTATTTAGCTTATAAATGTAACTTTGCTCATTTGTGTCTTTACTCATGTTCGCAATCACTGTTACTGTTATTTAGATTTAATTGGTGAAAATCTCCCACATTTCAAGTCTGGATCACCTCCTGCCCCAAACAGCTTTAGACAGTATGAGAATGCACAACTGTGTCACAGTCAAGGAAGAGGACCCTATAAACATGACCAGATTTCCCAGCAGACTCGGGCTTCTGGACAAATACCAACCTCAGGCAAATCTCAGATTCTTGTTCCACCAGAGAAAATAACAGGCAAAGCGAAGAATGATATTGGCACTGGATACGACACAGACAGCAGCCAAGAGTCCAGGGATAAAGGAAATGGCTGCAGCAGCAGCAGTAAAAGCCGGAACCGAGGTTGGAAACCTATGAGAGAAACATTGAATGTCGATAGTGTTCTTAGCGAAAGTGAAAAGAGACAACACAGTCCCAGACATAAGTCCAATGGCGGTAACAAACCTAAAGGTAGGAAAGAGCAAAATTTTACTAACTGGCCCAAAGAGAATGCAAGGCAGAAAGGTTTAATGACCATATATGAAGATGAAATGAAGCAGGAAATAGGAAGCAGAAGTTCCCTTGAGTCTAATGGAAAAGGAGCAGAGAAAACTAAAGGCATAATAGAGAGTAAAGTTCATGGTGAAAACTGGCAGATGCAGAGGACTGAGTCTGGATATGAAAGCAGCGATCACATCAGTAATGGATCTGCTAGTTTGGATTCACCGGTTATTGATGGAAGTGGGACAGTACCAGATGTCAGTGGTGCTAAAGACCCCGTATCTTTCAGGTAATGACTGATTTTCCCTTCATGTTCCTGTCTTGTGAATTATTTGAATTTTCAAAGTTTGGAGTCATCTAAATGTAAAGGAAAGGTATTAAAGAAACCTAGGATACCACAGTTTTCAGTTATTTCCTGACTCCAAAAATAACATCTATTTACTTTTAGAAAATTTGGAAAGTACAGAAGTACCTGACCATTGTTTCTATCACTGTCAGTTATTGATATGTACTACAGGTTTTCAGAGTATACATTGGTTTCACTCCAGTTAGTAAGCTGATTTATAATTTTTCAATCTACATGAAACTCCTTATCTCATTGCTAATATTTTAATACTGAGCTGCGGCTGTTTTTTGCTATCACAATCCAGTTTCCTTTTGCATATATTTAAAGAAATCAAGCCAAATAACTATTGTATTCAGTTAATTTTGCCTATGTAAAATCATTGCTGTTGGTAATATATTTGGACTTCTTTTCATATCTTCTAAAATATGTCTCTAGATTAGTGACTGATTGCTTATTATTTTTTCTGAGACAGGGTCTCGCTTTGTAGTTTAGGTTGGCTCTGAGCTCACTATGTAGTCACTTCAACTCAGCAGTTCTGCCTCTGCCTCCTGAGTGCTGGGATTACAGGCATGAACCACCATGCCCAGCACTGTGATGTGTGGTACTGATTGCCAGTGGGCATGTGTCACCATGCCCAGCAGTGTTGTATGTGGTTACCGGGGATCAAACCAGGGACCTTGCACTTGTTAGGCAGGCACTGGAACCACTGAGCTAAATCGCTGGCCCCTATTTTTTCTTTTAATTCTTTTAAAGCATAGTAGCTGATGAGTAACCACATTCATAAATAAAAAGCTAGATTTACAAAAATTAGCCAGTCATGTTTTATTAATTATTGCCATAAATAATTAAAGACTTTTTTTTTTTTCCTGGGCAGGGTAATTTTTTTTTTTTTTTTTTTGAGACAGGGTCTGGCTTTGTAGTTCAGGCTGGCCCTGAGCAAACTGTGTAGCCCAGGCAGGCCTTGAACTCAGCAATCCTCCTGTCTCTGCCCCCGGAGTGCTAGGATTACAGGCGTGGGCCACCATGCCCAGTAGGGCAGGGTAATTTTATGACACTTTTTGGTAAGAAGTAGCAAGCAGTAGTAGCAGAACTTCGTAATGAAATGGACTTGCGTCCAAATTATTGGGCAAATTAATTTAATTTTCATGGCCCTAATCCTCTGTTGTAACATGGGATCATAACTACTTTCAAATGCTGTGAGATGTGCATTAAATAAGGCACATTAAACCTATAAAATATTGTGACATAGTTTCTAAAAGATTTATTTCTCTTAGAGCAAATTAATCCATAATAATTGATGCATTTGGCATGTTGTTCTATTTTTCTAGTGACCAGATTAAGTCAGACCATATAAATATAGAACATGTGGACTGTACCTCCCATCAGAACAAAAGCCACTTGGAAGGTAAAACTTCTGTTCCACTCTACTGTAATAGTTGCAATAAAGAATAAATTTTAGTAATTCATTATTTCTTGTTATGATGTACCTAAGACAAATGTGGTATAGCTATAAAATTATTTTCCTTAAACTTTATCAACAATGAATTATTTTTATTAAGCTAATATATGTGTCATGTAATAAAGTATAAAAAGGAAGAAATCAAACTTTTTATGTATATTTTCTATTCATGCTATATTTTTGTCATCTTTATTTGATTAAATATGCTTTTGAATTTTATAGCCTGTTTAGATCTTTCGTGTTACTTACAGTACTGAAAGCATCAGACCGCTTGCTTTCTCTACATAGACGATGAGCTCCTTTGTCTCCTGCACCTCAATAACAGCTTGCATTTTAAGTTTCTATAAAGAGACCTTTCAGTACATTGCTTTGGAAACGTATCTTGACAACAGAGCTTTGGGACTCAAATAGGAGTGTCTATTGTTGGCAGCTCTTGACACTTTATTTTCACTTAAGAGGTGGCATGTTTCTATGTTTGCAAAGAAAAAGGTTTAAAGAGTATTGCTTTTTTTTATTTTATCTCCCCATCCGTTTTTCAAATAATAGACATGTAGGGCAGGCACACAAAGAGTGGTCCATTTTTCCCTGAGGTGAGAACAAAAAGATGAGAGTAGCCGTGTTGCTGATAAGTTTATGAGTAACAAGGGAAGAAGCAGAGTTTGTGCTTGAAGGGTTTTCAGGGATGGGAATGACTGCTTGAAGCAGTGAGCAGAGGGGACCAGCCCACAGTCCAGGTTCGAGGTTGTGCAGTAGCAGTAACCTCAGGATCCTTCTGTCTTGTAAGGGACTTGAACTAGGGTACAGAATGGAGGATCATTCATAAACTTCTAAAATTTCACACCGGAAATGACACAGTGCGCTTGTGTTTACATCCCACTGGCCAAGGTATTCTTTTAACCAGGCCTAATTTCAAGGAGGGTAGAAAAGTGAACCTTGTAGGTGACTAGAAGGATGTGTCCAGCTCTAATAATTGCCATAGGGGTGAAGAAGACAGTGAAGAAAGATTGATGAGCAACATTCTGGAAAAAAATCACTTGAGAAATAATATGTGATCACGTAGCATTTTTGTAGGTGATTTGTTAGCAGTGTATGGCGGCTTTGTAAGAAAAGAGTAAAGGTGGATGTAACAGGGTACAGGATTATGATTGGCAGGATATGCCTGAGGAATTGAGGAGAAGAAAGTGATGGCAGGGGGCTACCGATGTTATCAGAAACAAGTCTCAGGGTTCGGGGGAAAGGGTAGCGTTTTCACAAGAGAAAAAGCCGGTCATGAACAACAAACTTCAAAAGTTTTTAGTCTTTATCATTCTTAAAGTTTTTAGAGAGATTATTTTTCAAGTTAAAGACATGATTAATTGTTCAATTATTTTGTTTTCACCAAATGTATAATATCAGAAGGAAACACTTATATTAAGGAAATAACTTTCCTTTCCCATATTAAAATGTCTCTCCTGTTTTAAAAATCTGATAAAAGTCAGTGACCAAATATTACAGGAAACAGTAAAGAGTTGGCTAGAAATCACAGCAAAAGTCAGTGAGTTAGAACAATAACTGCAAGTTAAGTAAATGATGCTTGTTTCCTGATAGTTATAAAAACACGAGGTCATAGAAATTGTAGTGGTCAAGAGTGCTTCGCTCTAAGGTTTTGCAATGCTTTTCCCTTTGAATAAGCAAGAGTGTGTATGAAAAGCATCAATTGAAATTTCTTCTACTGTAGTAAAATATACATATCAAAATGTATCATTCTGGGCCGGAGGGTTGGCTCAGTGGTTCCGGCACCTGCCTCGCAAGCGCAAGGTCCTGAGTTCGATCCCCGGTAACCACATAGAATGCTGGGTGTGGAGACACGCCCACCAACAATCAACACCGCATACCACAATGCCGGACGTGGTGGCTCATGCCTGTCATCCCAGCACTCGGGAGGCAGAGACAGGAGGATTGCTGAGTTCGCGGCGGCCTGCCTGGGCACCATAGTGAGCTCAGGGCCAGCCTGAACTACAAGGTGAGACTCTGTCTCCAAAAAAGAAAAAAAAAAAAAAAGTATCATTCTGAGTATTTTTCAGGGTATAGTTCAGTGCCAGTAAGTGCTTGTACGTCGTTGTGCCCCTGTCCGCTCTGTCCACTCCTCATTCTTCCACGTTCTCAGGCTGAAACTTACCTCACTCTCGACCCTCCATCCCCCAGCCTTTGGCAACCACGGTTCTTCTCTGTGGCCCGGACTCTGTCTACTGCCGATGCCTCAGATAGGTAGAATCACATGGCATTTGTCCTCTTGTACCTACCTTCCACTGCACTCAGCATACCGACTGCGTGTTTGTCACATCAAAGCTTCAGTTCCTTTTGAGGCTCAGTAATAATCCACGATGAGTTATGCTACATCTTGTTTCCTGTTTGTCTGTTGATAGACTTGTGACGAGGGATGCTGTGACCAGTGGCTTGCAAATACCTGTTGAAATCTCTATTTTCAGTTGTTTGTGTACCCACAAGTGCAGCTGGAACCGCTGGTATTTCTATGATTAATGTCTTTAGGAATCTCTGCAATTTTTCTGTCCCAGCACCAGGTTGTGTTCCCAGTACACAAGTGTTCTAGTGTGCTCATATCTGCCCATAATTTTTTTTCTAATTTTTTGAAGTACTTGTGGTTTGTGTGTACTGGTTAATTACATAAATTGCACTGTTTTAAAGTTATCTCTTGATAAACTTAAAAGTCTATCATAGTTTTTGGTGCTCTGAGAATCTTTGCTGATGAGGCATTTTGTGCTATCTTTGTGTGTTTCCTACCTCTAACCTAGAACTTAGAAAATTAGAAAAAAATGTTACAAGACTTTGAATATTTTCTACTTCACAAAATCTGTCATACATTCTAGCACTCATTTACATCTACAGGTTCTCACACCAGAGAAAAGATACGGCATTTACGTATCTGTGACCTATTTACTTCACTTATTAGTGTGTCTTCAAGGTTAGGAAATATTCAAAGGGAATGTGGTAGGGGAAAGTAATGAGTGGAAAGAATAAGTATGGTTTGAAAAGCAAAAGAAAGCACATGTATATAGGGGGTGGGAGGTTGTGGGGTGGGTAGGGATATGGGTAAAAATGAGAATTAACTCGTGTCATATATTGGTACAAATTCCCCAATGTTGAGTGTGATTGTGAGCTGTATATAAAATGTACCAATAAAGAATTCAGTTTAAAAAAAAGATACAAGACTTTTCCTGTCAAGCTAAGACTCTGCCCTGCGTTTTTTTCCCTTCCATAAGGAAAAATTTAATTCTTTGTCATTATATCTGATTTATTTAGTTCTGTTTCTTACAAACTCAAGCACACTAGAATCATTTTCTATCAGAGGTTAGAAGATCTTAAAACATAAGGAGCTTCAGAATTTTTTTAAATATTTTGTTTCACATTTAAGTCCATTTTTTTGTTTATTTTTATCTTCATTGGTACATTGCATATACACATCATGATTACACTCAATATTGGGAATTTGTACCAGTATATGACACAATTTAATTCTCATTTTTTCCACTCCCCTACCCATCCCAAAGCCCTCCACCCCTTAAATACATAAGCTTTGTTTCCCCTTTTTTATTACCATCATAGTTTTTCTTTACCCCTCATTACTCACTCTAAGTCCATTTTTTATGTTAATCTGTACAAGGATTGATAATAAAGACTCAGTCTATGCTAATATCATTGTGATTATTCTGTTGTTGTTTTCATTAACAGAGAGAGACATTACATAGGCTTTCCTGCTTGGTGGCATTTTGGGTTTTGCTACAAAGACATCCCTACACTGTGTAGAGCTATTTGGGAATACTGCTGGGAGTGCCACAGTACCATTTGCATTATTTTAGTGCCTCTCTTAAAGTGTGTTTCTACAGAAGGGATGTGAAGTGCCCTCAATACATAAGCTAGAAGAAAAGACGTGACTGATGATATGTTCAAAAGCTTGTGGCCACAAGAAGATGTCACATTTTGTATAACACAAGAGGCTTGGTGTTTGCAAAGCTAGAGTGCAAACAAATCATGCAGGAAGCGTAACATTGAATTCTACAGGAAGAGGAGAGGAAGAGAAGGACAGGGAGAGTGATACGTTGACATTTTCATCTTAGTAGACTCTGGTAACCGTGTAGTGAATGAGTCTGAGCAGTGGGAGAAAAATTAGATGATTTTTTTTTTTTTTGAGATAGGGTCTCGCTTTGTAGTTCAGGCTGGCTCTGAGCTCACTATGTAGCCCAGGCAAGCCTCGAACTCAGCAATCCTCCTGCCTCTGCCTCCCGAGTGCTGGGATTACAGGCGTGAGCCACCATGCCCGGCGAAATTAGATGATTTTTATCTTAGCCTAAGACAGAAAAAGTGATGATGCATAAGATGAGGTAGTGGAGCCTAAAGTAGAACTGCAGAACTCAGAGAGTCTGTGTTGTAACTTTAAGATGTCTGGGAAAAAGAAAGCTAAAATGTGAATATTAGGTTCTGGATAAAGGGCGTTTAGGTATTCTTTGTACAATTCTGCACAGTTTTTTTCCAAATAAAATTAAGAAAAAAAGATTACAGTGAAATCAAAAGGAAATAAAAAGGCAATTTGGTTAAAATCACTTTGAATAACAATGCAGTGCTTAAAGGAAAAATAAAATGAAGTGCTTAGTTTTGATTTTGTGGGTTTTTTTTCCCTTAAATGGAGTATCTTGCACATTTATACTGCAGAAGGCAAAGAACTGATGAATACAGAAGAGAAAGATCTGAAGAGCAGAACAGAACAATAATTGACAGATTAAGATCCTTGAGGTAGTTTTGGAAGAGAACAAAACAGAGCTAGGCTTTCAGCTAAAGGACTAGCAGGTTTGAGTTAGTTATTTGTGTTAGTTACTTTAAAGTAGTTTTTTTTTCAGTATGATGTAAGGTTATCTACTGAGATGAATATATGAGTCAGGATATTTACAGATAAATAACAAATCACAAAGGAACTAAGATGTTTTTGCCGTTTGGCTTTAGAGTCTGCAGTAGTTGACTTAATCTCACTTGACCCTAAAAATCAGGATTAAATCATGTTTGAGAAGCCTCCTGTTGGAAATGACAAAAATATCAACAATGAGAAAAAATATGCAAACTACAGATTACTTTTATTTAAAATAAATACATTAGGGTGGCTGGCTTCAGTGCCTGCCTTGCAAATGCAAGATCTCCAGTTCAATCCATGACACAAAAAACAAACAAAAAAACAAAACAAACAAATACATTAGGGAGAGATTTATCAATTGATTTTTTTTTTTTTGAGACAGGGCCTTGTTTTATAGTTCAGGCTGGCCTTGAACTCACTATGTAGCCCAGGCAAGCCTGGAACTCAGCAATCCTCCTGTCTCTGCCTCCCGAGTGCTGGGTTTACAGGCGTGAGCCACCATACCTGGCACTGTGGTATGTGGTATTGATGGCTGGTGGGCATGAGTCACCACGCCCAGCATTGTATGTGGTTACTGGGATTGAACTCAGGGCCTTGCGCTTGCGAAGCAGGCGCTGGAACCACTGAGCTAAATCTCTGGCCCTCAATTGACTTTTGTTTCAGTCAGTACATTTTAATATTTTTCTGTAAGAGTTTTATAAGCTATTGAAGACAGTTATTAAAGCATAATTTCTTCTCTGTCACTGTGACCTAGCACCAGCAGATGACTATCTGTGCATTTTTTAAATACAAACTTGAAATGTTGAAATTTAATTTATATTAAGATGGCAATATTTGCTTTCCCTTTAAGTTGTAATCTCAGGCCTGGGGATGTAGCTCAATTGTTCTGTGTCGCCTGGCAAGCACAGAGTCCTGAGTTTGATTTCCAGTACCCACGCCAGAAACACAAGAAACAAAAATTATATTCTCAGTGAAAAAAGAAGTTATTGATTCCCATCCTTTATTTTGTAAAATTTCAAATTGTAGGTGTCAGATAGATTATTACACAATAATCTCTACTCTTTGTTATATGGTAAATTTGGCCAGAAATATTGAATTTTTTAATCAGTTAAAAGTTTCATTATTTTTCTAAAGCATTTTATTAATATTGTATTACTTTGTAAATTGAGTCAGTAACTAAATTCAATACTGGCCTTTAATGCTTAGGTTAACTGTATAATTAAAAATTCTAATTACCCAGTATTTTGAAATCTTCCAAAAGAGTGAAGATTGTATTGTCTGCACTGCAGTTGGGTTTTATTGCTCTATAAATCTGTTTTAAACAGGGTCAACTTTTCAGATAAAATGCAGACTGTGATATCTTGAATATTTTACTATAGATTTTTTTCACACAGCTTCAAAATTACTTAAAACTTTTTTTGCCACGACATTGAGGTTTCTTCTGTGCCAAGTATTAAAACTGGACTATCTTAGATTTGCAAAGAGCCTAGAGCCAAAATTCCCCATGAAAACACATGCATGTCTATGTCAGCAGCAGAGAAAAATAACACATCTATTTTTAAGTTGGAATTCTGAAGTCAATCCACTTGGTTGAATGCCTGCCATAGGAATATTAAAATTTCAAACATGTTCAGAGAGCCTCTGCTGCCTCCTGCTGTCCATTGTGTTAATATTTTAATAAAATAAAGAATTGGAGTTTTTAAGAATTCTTTCTCTTAAAAATTGTATTATTTGTTGACAAATTATAATTGTGTACATTTGTTAGGTACAAAGAGCTATTATAATTTTTTAAAACTGTGGAACATTAAACAAATACATTTCTTATCTTGTAAATTCTTTTCAAAACTTTGATTTATTTTTGGTACATTCTTTACCTTTTGGTAATTCTTTCCAGAACACAGCCTGATGGTAATAAAATACTGATTTTTTTTCATAAAATTATACATATTTTAATAAACTATAGACTCCACTTTAAGTTGGATAACCATGTTTTTATTATATCACAAGTTTCAATTTAGGGATTAAAAGAGCATCTCAGATAAAATTCTTTGTTACTAAAAAAAAAAATTCTTTGTTACTGCTTTAAAAATAAGTGACTTTGAGGGTTGGGGATTTAGCTCAAGTGGTACTGTGCAAACCTTGAACACACAAGGGCCAAAGTTCGACCCCCAGTACTGCAAAAAAAAAAAAAAAAAAGTGACTGAAAAATCTTAGTCTTCATTTCCTGTTCTTTATAATCTTCATGGATTTGCTGTAAGATACATTAAAAGCAAAAGAATAAAAAGAAACAGACAAAGTGAAAATGATTAAAAGGTCAACTGGAAATATGGGAGAATACAGAAAAGCTTATTAAAAATGTACAGAAATGTAGGAGATTAACAATTTGTGCTAATGTTATATATTTTAGTATCTTCTGTGGATATAGCTATATTAAAGAATATATTATTTGGTGTTCTCCTTAATAGTCTAGTTTCATCAGAATGACATGCAGTACAATGATTTTTGTGTATTAATGGCGTATGCAAGAGCTTGCAAGTAGTGGCAGAAATGCTAACAGCACAGTTTGGGTTCGTTTGAATGCTGCTGCCACTAGCTGTGTAGTAGTGGTTGGGTCACTTAATTCCTCTGAGCCTCAATTTCCTCAAGTGTAAAAATGGGAATTGTTTCACAGAAGAGTTGTAAGTAGGATTTAAAGAAATAATTGTCATCAACTACAACAGCAGATCTCAAACTTTTGGCCTCAAGATATCTTTGTATGCTAACAAGAGAATGGATGAGTTCAGAGCTTTTATTTCTATGGATGACTGTCAATATAGAAAGTGAAAAATTTTAAATTACCACTCACGTCCATATTCTCAGATAGTCTAGAAACTGTGGCAGAAGGATGGCACGTTTGACACCAGACTGGGCAACATAGGTAGATCTTATGTCAGGATTAAAAAATTGATTTTTATTTATTTTGGGGTTTTTTGTTTGTTTGAGACAGGATCTCACTATGTGAGATTGGTTCAGGCTGGCCTTGAGCTCACTATGTAGCTCTAGCTGGCCTTAAACTCTCTGTAATCCTCCTGCCTCAACCTCCAGAATGCTGGGATTACAAGCATGCACAACCACACCTGGCTTAAAAAAGAATTTTTTTTTTTTTTTGAGACAGGGTCTCGCTTTGTAGTTCAGGCTGGCCCTGAGCTCACTCTGTAGCCCAGGCAAGCCTCGAACTCAGCAATCCTCCTGTCTCTGCCTCCCGAGTGCTGGGATTACAGGTGTGAGCCACAATGCCTGGCACTGTGGTATGTGGTATTGACTGCTGGTGGGCGTGAGTCTCCATGCCCAGCATTGTATGTGGTTACCAGGATCAAACTCAGGGCCTTGTGCTTGCGAGGCAGGCGCTGGAACTACTGAGCTAAATCTCCAGCCTTAAAAAACAAATTTTTAAGTGAAAATGTAGTATAGTGGTAGAGTACTTGACTAGCATGTGTAAGTTTCTGGATTCTGGGTTCAATCTCCATTAACTTTCCCCTCCCCAAATACAAGAAGGTCTGTGTGCATTCATGTAGAGAACAGTATGTCCATTATGTGATAGCATACAAGCTGTTGTAACAAAAAATAACTATTTCCAAAACGATGCAATAAAAGACAGTTGGATGAATGGCACAGATTTACGCTTTTTATAGTCCTCTAATGTTGTTTAGTAGATGGCTGTATTCTTATACCTAGTGTTGTATTCTAAGTATATTGGTAATATTTTCTTCATGTATGAAAAAGGAGAAATATTTTTAGTCTTTCCTAGAAACTACCGACATTTTTGTCTTTAGCATAACTCCAAGAAGTAATAATTTTTTTTTCAGGTTAAGGAAGTATGGAATCAGAGGCCACTGTAGGTAACTTTTCATATTCCTAAATTCCTCTCCTTAAACTGAGTGGACGTTTTACCCAGGCATTATTCTGTAACATCCACGCGTAGTTATTTGAAACGTAACATTCCCAAATGTTAACACATTTCATTATATACTATCTTTAAAAACATTTGTCAACACAGATAACACAGTTTAATTTTTTTTTTTCCTTGTGGTACCTGGGATCGAACTCGGGCCCTTGTGCATCCAAGGTTGGTGCCATACCCCTTGAGCTAAACCCCAGCCAGGGGTTTGTTTGTTTGTTTTTTAAGTATTATGAAGTTGCAAAACTCATGTTGTTGGGTAAAAACTTTCTAAGATTTTTTTTTTATGTTTAAGCTTATTTTTCTTGTTACTACATGTTTGTAGAATATAAGGTTTGGGGATTCCTTTTGTGGAGTTTGGAACATGAATGTAAACATCTTAATTCCTGTTTTCATCCTCTGTCCTTTCTACCCCAAACTCTTACATCGGCTTGAAGTTTTGAATGTATCATTGGCAATATATACTTTTAGTTTTTTCCTTGAAGAGACTGGCTTACCCTTTTTCTTCTCAGAGTTTCTGCCAGTATCCAAGTCTGAATACCCACAATTTGTCTGTCATCCAGTAAAGGTTCCATGACCAAAGCCTGCTACAGTAAGCTCACAATTCAGATAATCTTATCAATACTGTATCATGCTAGGATATTCACTGAGATCATTTTACATATACTTTCCATTTTCTCACACCAATAGAATAAAAAATTTCATAAATTAGGTGGAAGAAATAGATCATTTTTAATGCATCAACATTACTAAGAAACTGGCATTTTTGGAACCACAGACATAGGATGAATACAAGTACTAGTAGTAGAGTTTGGTATCACTGGCTTGATTGATGCTAGCAAGAAATCATTTTTGCTCCCTTAGTATAAATGTCAACATGCTTCAAAAGGCAGATAACGTTTAAATTAGGAAAATGGTTTGACTTCATTCCCCGAGAAAGTATCTTTGAAACATCTAGGAATCATTGGTCACAGTTTGAGAACTGCTAAACTTGAATAACATAACATTAAATGTAATATGAGTGACTAAAACAGCTCTAGATATTTTTATAGTTTTCTTTTGGTACCAGGGATTAAAGTTGGGACCTTCTGCTTGTGAGACAAGCACTGGAACCACTGAGCTAAATACCCAGCCCTTCTAGTTTCAGCTTCTAAGATACAAGTGGGTGATACGGTGTTTACCAAGTGATTTGTTCAACTCCAAATTTATGTCTGTGTTTTTGTTTATACCATGGTGCTTGTGAGTTTTCTAATCAGCTGCCTTTGCCTTAGCAAAGAAAGAAGGAACCTGTACATTCCCAGGTTCTTAAATACAAAATATTTCTGTCCTATTTGGGAATATCCAAAACTAGGTGTTCCTAGGAAAATTGTAAATATGCAAATGTGTTAGTTTCCTTTTTTATTTTTACCTTACTGAATTTATTTAAAATATTAGTTAGAGGGCCGGAGGGTTAGCTCAGTGGTTCTGGCGCCTGCCTCGCAAGTGCAAGGTCCTGAGTTCGATCTCCGGTGACCACATATAATGCTGGGTGTGGAGACACGCCCACCAACACTCAACACCGCATACCACAATGCCGGACGTGGTGGCTCACGCCTGTCATCCCAGCCCTCGGGAGGCAGGGACAGGAGGATTGCTGAGGTTGCGGCGGCTTGCCTGGGCACCATAGTGAGCTCAGGGCCAGCCTGAACTACAAAGCGAGACCCTGTCTCAAAAAGCAAAAAAAAAAAAAAATTAGAGCATAATAGTCATTTTTATTAGAGCTATGCTAAAATAAAATTTTGTACAGTCATATCAAAATGCAAGTAATGTTTTACACTGAACATTAACATTGTTTAAAGCCCTCCAATTAACTCAGTCATTTTTTAGAAGTAAATAACAGACATGCTATCTTTTACGTAGGTCCTAATGCTAGCTAGATATAGTTTTAAAAAGTAGTGGTGGAATGATTATTTGAATATGAAATTTTACAATGTAATAAGCTTGGAAATGATGAGTCAGATTATAAATTGTATACTTTTTGTAAGACTTTATTAAAATTAAACTCAAATGCTATTTGGTACAAATTATATATCAGAATGGGAATGAGTTAAGTAGCAGTTACAAGGAATCAACATGGCTTCCTGATGAGCCCGTGTGCGATCCAACACGGTGGGTCAGAGGAGTTGGGTCAGAGGGCCTCCCAGAGGACACACTGAAGATACAGGAGCTTCGTAGGGGACGAAGACAACACCCTCAAGTAAATGAGGCAGCTGACGAGGTACACCCATCCCGGGAGCATCCCACGTAGTGTGAGAGGACAAAGAGCACAGCAAAGACCTCATCCCAAGACATGCATGGTCTTTGTACATTGACCTTCTTCCCATCACCTCTCCAAACACGCTGCAGTCCAGAGCATCCTCCTCAGTGCTTATGGCCAGAAAGGAAAGTCACCTTTCTCCGAGCGGAGAGATGAACCAGCGATCTCCTACTGACCTGCTTGCCGCCCCTGAATTCCTGCAGACCATGAACACCCATCTGCTAATAAATGCACCTATGGCCCTGCCGACTCACACAGACACGTGCACAACCACACCTGCTCACTCCAGGGACCCCAGCTTGCAAAGAAGCCTGCCTGTCCTGTGGACTCCGAGTAAAGCATCAGTTCCCACAATCCCCTGCTTCCAAGTAAACATTCTCAGTGACTCTGTCATCACATACCCGAAGGGCAAGAGTTCCTAAGCCAAGCCTACAGATAGCGTCAGATTTTATCTGTTGAGTGGAGGGGATAATTCTTGAGACTTGAGTTAGGTTTTTCAAAATGGGAAATAGATAAACCATTAGCCAAACTTAGCAAGAGAAATGACTTACATTAATGCAATTGAAGTAAAAAAGGTAAAATCACAGTAGACACTGTTGAAACTCAGAAGATAGTAGTTTTGATGAAAAGTTGTATGCCAGCAAGTTGGAAGATTTTGAAGAAGAAATGGTCAGATTCTTAGATTCATACAAATTACCAGATAACAAGTAATGAAATTGAAGCAATAACAAAAAAGCATACCAATTAAGAAAAGTCTAGGACCCGATGGATTCACTGATGAATTCATTTTTTTATTGGTACATACTTGTCCTCCTCAAACTCTTCAATGAAATTGAAAGGGATGGAATACTTTCAAACACATACCTGGAAGCCAGCATCATAAAGACCCAAGCAAAAATGAAAACTATAGACCAATCCCCTTAATGAACATAGGTGCAAAGATTCTTAATAAGATACAGTAAAAAGAATGCAACAAATCATCAAAAGGATCATGTCTCCTGATCAAGTAGGGTTTATGTTGGGGTTGCAAGGATGTTTCAACATATGAAGAACAGTAAGTGTAATACATCACATACAAACCATGTGGTTATGCCAGTAGACGCAGAAAAAGCATTTGACAGAGTTCAACACCTATTCATGATAAAAACCCAACAGGTAACAGTAACCAGGCAAGAAAATATCTGTGTGTCAGATTATCATTATTCGTGGATGGTATGATCTTCCACTTACAAGATCAAGGATAACAAAAAAATCACTAAACGTCGTAGTCTTAGCAAATTCAATGTATCAGGTACAAAATCGATACACAAAAATTAATAGTATTCCTATGTACCAATTATGAACTTACTGGGGATTATCAAGGAAGTAAAGACCTTTGTGAGGAAAAATACTGTGGTAGTCTGAAAAAGGAAATTGAGGAGGACATCAGAAATTGGAAAGCAATCACCCTTATTCCTGAAGGGGAGAACTAATATCAAAGTAGCTACTCCTCCAAAACTACTACGTAGATTGGTTTCAATTCCAAGAGCAGACAGCAGAGCAGGAGGCCTTAATACCTGGTAGCAAGTTATACTTGATACTGTATACAATGATAAAAGTTACACTTCAAGTACAATGACAAAAAGAGCACAGTATGGGCACAAAGACATGTGAATCAAATGAATGAACAAAGGAGGCAGAAACAATCCCATACATATTTAGCTATTTCATCTTTGCTAAGTCATAAAAATATGTTGGTGGAAAGATAGACTCTTTAGAAAATTGTGCTGGGATAATTGACTCTCCGTATACAAAAGATGGAAGCTGGACTTGTATCTCTTACCATATACTAAATTAAAATGGGTCAAAGAGCTAAATATTAAAATCATTGAACTTACTGGAAGGAGAAACTCTTTAAGTCATTGGGTTAGGCAAGGACTTTCTGAACAGAACCGCATTTACACAAATAAAGAATTGCTAAGTAGGTGTGCATGAAATTTGAAAGCTCCATAGTAAAAGGAAACAGCCAGCAGAGTGAAGAAACAAGCCACAGAATGGGGAAAAAATATTTTTTTGCCAACTATTTTAGCTAAAATATAGAAAGAACTCAGAAAACTTAGATACCTCCCCAAATAAACTCAGTCAAGGGATAAGCAAGTGAAATGAACAGACCTCTCTCAGAATAAAACTTATAAATGTCTGATAAACATGAAAAAAAATGTTCCGTATCCCTGGTAATTAGAGAAATGCAAATTAAAATGAAGGCTATATTTTAATCTTACAAAAAATTATTTAGGAAAACAAATGGTGTGGTTGTGTAAGAAAGTAACTCTTCTACATTGTTAATGGGAATATAAACTAGTAAAACTTATGTAAACCCATATGGAGTCTTCTCAGAAAACTAAAACTAGGAATTTCATTTGACCCAGGTATTTCACTTTTAGGTATCTTCCTGAAGGGAGCTAAAGACATCATATTACAGACATACATGTTTACCAGTGTTTACAGCAGCACAATTTATAATAGCTAAATCCTAGAAGCAGCCTACAGTCCATTAATAGACAAGTGGATACCGAAAATGTGTTACCTGTATATAGTAGAATATTGGCTATAAAGAATAAGTTCAAGAAGTTTAATCCAAAATACTAATAATGTGCAAAGTAAAAAAATTGGTAAGAAACGAGGTTGAACTTTTGCAAATGGGAAATGAACAGAGTCTGAGGAAGAGAAAGAAACAGAAACAAAGATTTAAGATGCATCCTATACATATCATATACCAACTGCCCTCAGGGAATGTAACCACTGTTTTAACTATAAACTAATAATAATGATAAAAATGGAGAAAGGGGATCTAGAGCTGGAGGAAGTGGATAGGGTTAGAAAAAAGAATGAAAGGAACCAAGATGTTCTCCCTAAAATAAATGTAATGTGCTCCAGACATAGACGAATAAAAACAAAGCACTGACCTCTGAACCTTACAGGTGTACTTCTACAGTTGCTAATTATGTAATCTTTAATAGGTTGTCTAACCTTTGTAAGCTTCTGATCCCTCCTCTATAAAATAATTTCTTCACATGGTTGTAAATATTCCATAAAATATTGACTCTTTACAACCTGACTAAGCAGTCAATAAATAGTAACTAAATAATACTGGTATATCTCCTGTGCTGTAGTCATACATGCTCATTCATTTTACTTTAATTGAAGGTCCCCATATTGCTATGAAGTAAGCAAAATGGATTCCGCCACTATATAAATGAGGGGACACATTGCGAGTGGCCAAGGGCTTGATTAAAGTTACCAGCCCTGGGGCCGGAGATTTAGCTCAGTAGTTCCGGCTGGAGTTCGATCCCGGTAACCACATACAATGCTGGGCGTGATGACTCACGCCCACCAGCCATCAATACCACATACCACAGTGCCGGGCGTGGTTGCTCATGTCTGTTATCCCAGCACTCGGGAGGCAGAGGCAGGAGGATTGCTGAGTTGGAGGCTTGCCTGGGCTCCATAGTGAGCTCAGAGCTAGCCCGAACTACAAAGTGAGACCCTGTCTCAAAAAAAAGTTACCACCCCATAAGCATCCAAATTTAAGCCAGCTATCTCCAAATGCAGGATTTTTCTATCATAACACTCTCATTAAAGGTCTCTCTGACCCTTTTTAGCTGGTTAGCTTTACCCCCTCGCTATGAGGAAATGTTTGCGACGTTTTGTGTGACCCAGCGGGCGTAGCACTGTTCTGATAGTCTCCAGTGAGATAAACTGAAAACCACTGATCTTGTAGAAAGAGTTTGACTCAAAAAAGGAGTTATTTTCAGTTGGTCTTCAAGATTCACTTGTTTGTTTTCTAATTGGCTGAGAATTGCATGTTTATGTAAATATGTGAAATAATTGTACATGATCATTTCAATGATTATGTTTTCACCTTTTTTCCTCACCGGAACCCCAGGCTTTGGAAAAGAATTTAAGGACTTGGAGGCAGGCAATAAATCTCATGAGCTCCATCCAGAGTCACATCTACATGTAAAAAATCCTCTGGTAAAAAGGTAATTATAGATATTTGGAAGTTTTAAAACCCTTCTAAATGCACATATTATGGCAACCAACTCTTTATCAGAAGGGCGTACGGATGTATCACTACCCTAAAAGCAGTAGGTCCACAGTATTTCAGTATCTCTTGGTTGGGAATCATTCGTAGAATGTGGACCACAGGGCAGGGGTCCTGCTGAATCCCTACAGGGAGAGCCCCTGAAGCTTCCAGTCCTCACAGCCTTCTCAGGACGTAGACAGGGTTGCAGCTCGGGCAGGAGAACATTCCAGGAAGCCTGCTAGCTGCCTGAATCCATGGGTAGTAGCACTAAGCTCTGTGTATTAACGTACACGAGTTCATGCCGTTGACATCTGAACTAGACACGTAGACCCTGTGGCCGTAACTTGCAGTATGAGGTGTGATAACAAAACCAGCACAAATTTCTTTGCCCTTTTGATAATTCCACGGATTCATTCCTACTATAGATCTTGGCAACCTGTGTTTGTTACTTTTCTCCCGTTGCTCAGACAAAATATCCAACACCCACAGTTAAAGGGAAGGCGTCTGTGTGGATTCCAGTTTGTAGAGGTCTCAGTCGGCTGGTTCCAAGATAAGGGTGGTCGCAGGCCTCCTGAGGAGAGCAGCGTACTGTGCACGCGGCCGCGAAGCCGGCGACAGGGTTTAACAGCATCTTCCCAGACGAATCACTCTCGTTTAGTAACACACGCCCTTGACCCCAGCATCACACATCTAGAAAGTTCATCTTCACTTGAAGCCCTTCACTGCTTCTCTGGCTTATCTGAGCTCCAGCATCACCCTGCTTTTGGCCCACTCTTAAGTAAAACAGGATTTCATGAAGTCAAACACTGTGATACCGGATGAGAACAGTGGTCAGGAAACGGAGCGGTCGATACTGGAAACAAGGTAGATGAGCTGGACACAGGCGGAAAAAAGGATGATTAATGTTCCAGTAAGGACAGCATAAGATTTCATCAGACTTAGACTAGGGATGTGTAATTTAAAACTCAGGGGTTGTTTAACTTAGGAATTTTCTATTTATTGATTGTGCAAGTCTATAATCACAGCACTGTGGCAGGCTAAGGTAGGTTCAAGCCCAGTGTGAGCAACAGAGCAACTCGGACCCTATCTCAGAAACTAAAAACTAAAATTAAAGAAAAAGTGGTGGTGGGTAAGCAACTCATTCTGAGGGCTCTGGACTTACTTCTCAGTACCTCCAAAAAGCCAAAAAAAAAAAAAAACCAAAACGTGTACACACACACACACACACACAAGAAACCCACTTAGTATATTCAGACTGCAGTGGATAATACATAACTAATACTATAAAATAGGGGACTACTGTATTTTGTAAAAAAAAACATTTGAGCTTTAGATTAAGTAACATACTTAAAGCAATGGGGCCAAGAATGTAGTACAGCCATATTTATCTAGCTAAACCACTTTGTTCTAATTCAAGTCAAACTAATTTGTAGGAGAAAAATAGTTTAACCATATGAGAAATTAATTTGCAGCATGGTATAATTTATCTTTACCTTATAAATTAATATAATCTTGATTAACAAAATGATTTAAAATTGTTTTACTGGCATTATAGAATTACACGTAAGAATATAAATATCTCTGCCTTTAGTTTGTAACGTTGATAGGAAAGTACTTTAGTGAGTTATTTTCTTCTAACATTTCTGTTATGTCCTACACAATATATGATCACAAATATAAGTTTTTAAACTTGTATTTCCAATGATTAGAAATACGATTGTGGGGACTGAGGGCGGAGCTCGGTGGGGAGCATCTGCCTAGCATCCACAAGGCCCTGGATTCAATCCCAAGCCCCACACAAGGAAGAAAAAAGGTGAAAAAATATGATTTTTAATGATTGATATTCATATTATTCATGTATTCTGGTATACAGGTTTGGGTTTAGAGAGAATTGAAAATGTTAATGATTGCAAAACATTTCCTATTTCCATATTGGGAAAATCAAACCCCAAATGTCTGTTTTCTTCCAGTTTCACATATGTGTATATGGTGTTTTTGCTCTGTTTTTATTTTCATATTTCAGGCCACATATCCATGAAACCAACAGCAAGTTATTTCCTTCGTACAATCTACAAGTACTCAAGGACCACACTGCCAGAGACCAGATGCAACAGTCAGATGAATGGAAACTTGAAAAGCCAAATGGATGCCAGTTTTCTGAATGGCTTAGTAAAAACAATTCTGAAAGACCAAGTTTGCCTTTTCACAGCGATGACAGTTCTGCAGCTGCGAAGAGAGTAGACAGCAATGACGTAATCTCATCATCTTCGTCACGCTCGTCACATCTGAGAACTGTTGGGCTAAAGCCAGAAACTGCTCCCCGACAGCAACACACGACGGAACAGTGTTACTCTGTGAACTCTCTGTCCAGGGAGCATACAGTTCAGTCAAACTGCAGATCTGAGGATTGCCAGATGCCAAATTTTATTTGCCAGAATCTACCACCCCCTTTACCACCAAAGAAATACGCTCTCACTGTGCCACAGCCAGAGCAGAATGAATCTATATCTGATATCAAACTTACAGAAATGTTTATTAAAACATCTTCTTCTCTTCCAAAGCACAGCTTAAGGACAACGTCAGAACCAAGTTTAGAAGCAAGCACACATGTGAATGATGAAAGATGTAAGGAAACAAATCGAGTTAAACAGCCTGTTGGCATCACACAAAACTATCCAGCCAACTCTTCACCTTCAGCTGATAACTTTCCGGCACTTTGCCAACCCCAGCTAGGCTCCAGTTCTGTGAGCCCAAATGAACCAGTTTCACTAACTACCTATTTTTCAGTTGATAACTGTATGACTGATACATATAGATTGAAATATCATCAGAGGCCCAAGCTCTATTTTCCAGAGAGCAGTGATTTTTGTAATGATAATTCCCTGTCTCAAAGCGAAAGACAAGTTGGACCCATGTTACATAACAGTCTCGGTTCAAGCAGTCTCCCTGAACAAGGCTATAAAGCTAGCATACACTGTAAGAGGTAGACAATGCAATCAGCAAGCTTCACCTCCAGGCCACTGGAGTACAGTGGATCTATTGACCAAACCCAGTGACACATAAAATAAAAACTCACAGCTTTTAAAAAATCATTAATCTAACTTTTACACAAGAAAATGTGTGTGTCTCTGTGTCTGTCTATACACACACATTATCATTTTGATGATCAGGTTAGCGTATGGTTTAAAAATTCCCTTTGAATAGTTTTGGCATGCCTTGAAAAATGAAAAATCACAGCATAACGTTAACTTGCCATATGTAATAGCCGAATAAAAACTATGCCCCTGTTAAGTGGCTAGTAGACCCATAAGTATTAAAGTAACCAGTACTCCTGATGTAGATTCTTAAAATATGCTGTTTGAAAAATGCCAGGTGACACACAGTTTGTCTAGTCAAAGCAGTATTTGCTTTTGAAGAGCACTTTTTAATGGGGGACCAGAAGAGGGCTTCACCCATGTGTGTCTGACTTCTGTGACAGTCTAACACATATGGTCCCTTCAAGTGTCTTTTAAGTGACCTGTGAATTTGATAGCGTTTGAGGGAAATGCCTTAATAACAATTTTTAAAATAAAATGTCAGGGTCAGATAGAACGTTGCTTTTAAAACTTATCTTCAGAATATCTAATATAAATAAGGCCTTTGACTATTTTTACATAGTCATAAATACTACTTCAGCCATGTAAGCTTTAGTGTATTTATTTATCTTGTTACAATTTTTTTCTAATTTTGTATGAAATGTGAAGGGATTTTATTTTGGTTTACTCTGGGCTGCTAATAACCAGTGTTAGGAATTAACCTTGGACCCTCTTTCTGGGATGGTCACTGTTAACTGCCAAAATTTCCTCTGGTCCAGTCTCACTCATAGGTTGTCATTTTACTTATCCTCTAGGTTCCTAGGATAAGTTTCTGCCTTTAGATAAAGGTTTGAATTTTAATGAAATATTTATCTTGGATATCTTTCTCTTTTTTCCTCAAATAGTAATTTTATCCCAACCTCCTTCATGGGAAAGGCTATGTTGAACAACGAAAGGAATTTTCTTTATTATGGTGAACTTAAAATAATTAATTGCCTCATTTCATTAGGTCTCATTTTATTTGTACTAAGCTGATAAGCTAATTGTGATTTAGAAATTTTATGTCTACACCAGAGAATTGAGAATTTTAGAATTAAGATTTTTACATTCCTTTATAGACTTTTACTGTTAGTCAGACTATTAAATTTATTCTATTACCCAGTTCCATAAATTGCATTAAAATATTCTAAACTGTAAGTGGTTAAAAACGAATACTTTTGGTAAATAGAAAATAATTGGCTGTAAAAGTTTAACCATTTATCAAATTTTAGCCAAATTTTGTCCTCCCTACAAAAAGCTCTCTGCTGGCCTTCTCTATGAGTTAGTGATTGTTACTATTCCTTAAGATAGAAATATTTGAATATCAAGCTAAATTTTATCTTTTTAGAAAGTTTATTTTCAAGATTTTAGAGTGGAAGTCTTATAATGTTTGCAAAATTATATTTGAAATACCAATGTATTTAATTACTGCTTTTATAACATTGTAAAATACTAGAAAAAAAACTGGCTTCAAGTATTTTTAAGAGCTTCCCCAAACTTCTCCTATGTAGGCTATTTTAAATTCTACTTTATTGAGGTGTTCAGTTGGAACGATATTATTTGACATATAACTGCTATGCTTAACAGCAGTGTCATTATCTTTTTACATTTCTTAATATACTGTCTAGTTAAAGCCTCCTCAATCATATATTTTAGTACCAAACAAGAAATGACCATTTTTCTGTTGACTCAACACTCCTACTATAGATGAAGTATATATTTACTAACCATATGTAAAATTTTTACTTTTAGGGTGCCTATTTATTTTTATAGATGTTTTCATCTATTATAAGCTTTTTATTTTTAAATAATGCAACCAGCAATTATTATAATGTGTAAAATACTTATCTTCAAAATGTTGTATTTTCATGTGAAATGTTTCTTTTGGTCCCGAATTTTAATATTGTTGGATATTTCTTTGCATTTATGAACTGTGTTTCCCTTCCCCATGTGCATTTTATATGAAATGCGAAACAGTTTAAAGTTCAAGGGTATTCAGAATTTCACTGATGGTAAAATGTTATCTGAATATTCTAAAACTCCAGTAAAGTCTGAAGCACAGATACAACAGAATTTGGCAGACTTTCTATAGAGAACGAGAGTAAATGTTTTAAGCTTTGTGGACCACGTCTTTGCAACACTACCAGCTCTACCCTTTTATTTGAAAGCAGCCACCAACAGCAGGTAAATGAATAAGCACGGCTAATTTCCAATAAAACGTTTTTGCTACTGTAATCTGAACTACATACGAAATTCATGTGTCATAAAAGCCTTTTTATATTTTCGTCAATTTAAAATATGAAACCTGGTCTTAGGCAAAGGTCCTGATATTCTGATAGGCTGCAAGCCAGATGTGGCTGAGTGGCCTTCATTTGACCTTGTCCTAGCTGTGATCTACAATAAATATATGAATTCACTGTAAATATGCTGGTCCTACTCCAAATGTATTTTTTTTTTTTTGAGACAGGGTCTCGCTTTGTAGTTCAAGCTGGCCCTGAGCTCACTATGTAGCCCAGACAAGCCTCGAACTCAGCAGTCCTCTGCCTCTGCCTCCCAAATGCTGGGATTACAGGCACGAGCCACCATGCCCAGCTTCATATGTATTCTAGTGCTGTTTGGAAGCTAGATATTAGGGGCTCTATCCTAAATCTTTCAGTTAACAACTTTCAATTTTTTTTTTTTTTTTTTTTTTTTTTTTTTTTTTTTTTTTTTTTTTTTTTTTTTTTTTTTTTTTTTTTTTTTTTTTTTTTTTTTTTTTTTTTTTTTTTTTTTTTTTTTTTTTTT